>CAIGRN010167549.1:0-10397 GCA_903798345.1 Fraxinus anomala | reverse complement strand
ATCATTTTATTAGAAAATTTTATATGGAATATGACATCAAAAATTTCGAAATTTTACATCCGAAAAAGACATATCTCATATAAATTTTTGGATGTAAAATTATATGAGATATGATTTTTTTGGACGTAAATTTTCGATTGTAAAATTTATCCCAAGTTTTTTAAAAGTTCGATTGTGCCCCCTAACTTTAAAATTCTGCGTCCGTTCCTATAGACAGTAGCAAATCAAGGAATCGTAACTTTCTTGCAAAAGAATAGTTAACACTATGATTCTCGTACAAACCAATACTACAAGGTTATTGCTCACCACCTATTAATGAAACCTTCCTTTTCCTCACAATTTTACTCGGAAAACAGAAAACGAGAAGGAAGTGATGAAGATGAAAGATAGAAGAAGAACGCTGAATTCTCTCTCAATTTCTCTCGTGCCCTAGAAGTGTGGAGGGAACCAGCGGTCAAAATGAGTCTTGATTTGATCCAATGGTGTCCAACAACTCAGCTATTAAATCTAACAACGTCGTTTTCGAGGACCACGTGTACAGTGCCAACCCTTCAAGGCTCTCAGGAAAGAACCCTTCATTAAAGTTTTCCCCATCTTTCAATTTGTTTGTCGGTCTTACACCTATTGCAAATTTGAAAATAATATTTTTATGTAACTTTATTTAATTCACTTATAAGTAATATTAATTAATAAATATCTAGATTTGAACAACTGTTACTATAAATTTTTGTCGTATATCAAAAAGTAAACTGTATTAACCCACGTTTTATTCGCATTCTTTCAAAACTCATTTTCAACCACAAATTTTTTAATAAAATAATATTTTTCGTCACATTCAAAATTTTTCCTTTTTTTTTTAATCACATATTTTCCATCAATCACATCACTATTTAAAATAAACTATTCCTTCAATAATGTGCATCAAACACCCATTTAGTAAACACGCTAAACTTATAAGTTGTAGCTTATAATTTTAGGTAAACACGCTCTTAAATATTTAAAATAATCAATGTTTGATGCACATTTTTAGGAGATAATGCATTTTTTTGTGATATGGTGGTGAATATGTGGTTAAAAAAGAAGAAAAAATTAGTGATATGATGAAAAAAATTATTTTATTAAAAAATAGTGATTAAAAATAAATAAAAAAATAAGAATAAAAATGAAAATGTGGCTCAAACAGAGCCAGCAGTTGCTCCATAATTCCAGTAAAAGGTCACATCAAAAGCTTCAAAATTTGGCAACGGAATTAGTCTCTACTCTTCTAATTCAAGAGTAGGCACCGAAAGACGGCTGTAAGAATATTCCTTCCTTTTAACAATTTTTATTTCAGAGTGTTGAAAACAAAATTAGTCGAACAATAAAATTTCTTACCACAAATCCACGTGTCAAGCATCGTGGACGCGTGTATACTATAGCTTAATGATAAATCACTCATCGACGGTTCACGTTGCATCAACACGTATCCCTCAGCTGTCACTTTAGCAGCAAAAACTCAAGCTGCGTGGCACCCGTGCACCGTCCCACGTGTTTTCGTGAGTTACTATATATGCAGACTCCGTTATCCGTTGTAAATTGTAAGCAAATTTCATAATCGAGCAAGGAATGTGCAAGTGAGGTGTAAAAATGGTGAGGCCTCAAGGAGGAGAGAGACGTGAAAGAATTAGTACCGGCCGGTTCAAGGGCGTGAGGATGAGGAAGTGGGGGAAATGGGTGGCGGAGGTCCGCCAACCCAACAGCCGTGACAGGATTTGGTTAGGGTCATACGAAACTGCGGAGGAGGCGGCGAGAGCTTATGATGCCGCTGTGTTTTGTTTGCGTGGTCCTTCAGCGGTGATAAATTTTCCCAATGACCCGCCGGATATTCTGTCGGCTGGTGAACTATCTCCGCCGCAGATACAGGTTGCTGCCTCGAGACACGCAAGGAGAGTTTTGCCTGAGTCGACTGAGTTGGGAAGCAGTGCGGTGAAGTTGGAGTTGAAACAGCCGGAGACTAGAACTGGGTTTTTTGGAGAGAGTGAAGATATAGGTTCTTCTTGTGATTTTTCGAGTGCTGATTGTTATTTGGCAGCGGGGGAGAGAGGCGGAGGAGGAGGAGGCGGCGGTGAGGGAGCATATTTTGGGACACAAAGTATGTGGAGTTTTTAATGGTACGTTCTTCACATAATGAATGCTCGACGAACAAGTGAGCTCCATTGCCATCCCTCCGAAGAAAAAGGAAAATCACACACTTTATAATTAATTAGTTCCACGTGTAGTAGGACGCCTTCGAGTTTTATCCTATTATTTTCATATTTTAGTTGAGTAAATTTTACATGCAAGGTGATTAAATATAAGTTTGAAATTCGATTAAATGATATCAATTTTGAGATTCGACCGTTCTATTAAACTTAGTAAGCTTTTGAACTTTCGAGTTCTTGTTTGGATTTTATTAAAAGCATGCATTCATTCATTCAAGCACAAAAGTAGTATAGAGTAAATAATACCAAGATCTCCTTTACTACAAAAGAATTTTTTTTGAAGAACTCTTCAAGGGAAAAAATTCTCCAGACATACGTGTCAGTAAATAATTCACTAGAAAAAATTGAATTTATAGAATTGGTTTAAACCTATTTGACTCTGATTCCAATTTGTAATCTTTGAAAAACTTCTCATTTGTATGCTCCAGCTCCAAAATCTCTGGACTTCTTTTATCCTAACCTGTTCTTTAGAACTCTGGTTTCCTCTTAGGATATTCAGAACTTTGAAGGATATTTAGTAGAGGATTTTATGGTGTTGGTGTTTTGATTTTGTGGTTTAGGTAAAAGAATGATGAAATGAATTGTATGCGTTTCAATGGGATATTCTATTCAATGAATAATTTGTTCAACACACCATAGAGACGAACTTTCATTGGGTATATATATAGTATTAGAGAGTTATAGGTTGACTGGGATTGTTTATAGGCTGAAAATCAGAAATTAACGTTTCCCCAGCTAAAGAGGCCTCTCGAGCGTCCCTAGGGCGGTCAGTCACTACAAAAATCACTTGAATTTGAGCCCATCCGTAGACAATCCTAACACTCGATAACTCAACACCCATTTTAACTCGATGAAATGATGTTTGGACGGGGAACTTGTCAATACTTTTGGACCTAACAAATTGTACGAGAATAAAAAAAAAAATTTACTTAAAACTAATTTCATTTTTTAAAAGCTTATCTTATTCAAAAACATTCATTCGTCACACGTAATGTACAACTTTTGAGGTTTACACCATATTGTAGTGTCGTATAAAGAGTACTTATCATGGATTTTGTCTATAAGGGTTTCTAAGGCTATATAAATTTGCTAAGTTCAAATCTTCCCTTCGAAATTGTCGGTATTCAATTGATGCTGGGATCGGTTTATAGATTTTCCCTTTTTTCTCTTTTGATACATTCTGCTGCCGTTCAAGTCTCGAATAATAATATAAAATGAAATTAGAGGAGAGTCAAACTTCTTGAAATTTATTCTCTCCAACAATTAAAACTGAACTGGTGTCTCCTGTGCTTTGTTGAACAAAGTTTTTAAGAAAGTCAATGGATTATTCATCGCCAAAATTTGGTAAGTGTACAGTATTGTAGTCCAGTAATAAAGAATGAGAAAAATATCGTTCTCATGAGAATTAAATATATTATTTTATTTCAATTAAATATAATTTTAATCGAATGACAAGATTGGTTGGAATTTTAGATTAAATATTGACTTCTCATTGATCGAAAAAGTCCCACATAAACCCTTCAAGAAGGAAGCACAGAGAGCAAAAACCCCAGCATTTTTGAAATATCTCCGGCAAGATTGGATCCGTTATGGCATTTCGTCTTCTGATTTTCTCAGTTCATATTACTTGTGTGAGAAGAAGCTCCATGGCAAAGACATATACATGTACATGTAAAATTTTGAGTGCTAGCTTCTGTGGTTATACAAATAGGTCTCTCCCTCTTTGTGTCTTCTTTTTACTTCTTTAGAAATATAAATTTCATACGCGAAAAAGTGGAATATTTCTCATACTTCTACTGCATACTTCTTAAAGCCAAGCTAATTCCAGGCCAATGAACAAAACAATGTGACTCGATCTAAGATTCATTTTTAAGGACAATTCCCCTAGCCTTCTACGGGTGCTGCGATGACAACACCTATATGGGTCTGGTTTTTTTTTTTTTTTTTTTCCCCAACTTCTAATGAAATGCCACCACGTAGCATAGCTCTATTTTTAATAGGATGTTTTATGGAAATTCTTTTATGCTTGATTTAGACTACTATAGTGGTTGTCATATGTTACAAGTTATTTGACTCTGACTATCATTACTTGTCTGATTGAACTGTTTAATTGTAAATTCTATAAATTCATTTGTATTATTTATCGAGAAATGCATACTTATTTTAAACGATCTCTGCCATGTATCTCCCCACTCAACTAGGACGGGTTTAACTTATCAGCTAGAGTACTCAACCCTAGTCTTGACTCAAAATTTCTGTCTTATTTGAACACAATTTCGAACAGCTCAACTAATATCTAGTTGGGCAAATTTGGAAAATCTCAAGTATCTATCTCCATGTTGAAAGTAAGTTGATGGATCCACGTGTAAAATTATTTTATTAAAAGTGGTTGAATATGACTTCGGAAAATTAATTTTCAAATGAGTTATGTCAAATGTTTTTGAGTCGAAGTTGGTTGTACGTTCAATTAAATTTTATACACAAACGTGTCGGCCAGATAGTCTAAAAATAGAATGACAAAAAATCGTTAAATTCGTAATTCTAATGCCATTTATATCAATTTTGAACTTATTTGTCACACGCTTTTGGTGGACAGATGTCTATTACATGATAAAGATTTCTAACTACCAACAACGACCATACGCAATAATGAAAGTAAAATTAGTAGAATAAAATTTTGAAAAATTCATAAAATTGGAGGTATAAAAGACATTTTTAACATTTCACGAGTCAATCCAACTTTTATGTTAATTTTGCTCATCTAGAGTAATTTACTCGACTCCAACTCCGACTCCGACTCCGACTCCGACTCCAACAACTTTTACTCGTCATAGTTGAGTTAATCCAATTTGTATGTTAACTGTGGATATGTTCATCTGAAAAATAAGTTGAGCTCATATTTAATGGGAAAAATTTCATAACTAAGAGGTTAAGTTTCACCTATTTCAAATTTAATAGATAAAGTTTAAAATTTCAAATTTCAGATTTTTTAAGGTTTAAGATTCAAATCTCAGATTTTTGTAAATTTTATTTTTAAATAGATTTATTAAGCATATATTTTATTAATTAAATATATTAAGGTTACAATTCCATATAATTTGGTCACAAATTCTATATAATTGGTCACATATTATTAATTTGTCACAAATCACAAATTTTACATGTCAAAAATTATTTTACGGTGACAATTTAAAAAATTTATGGGTCACAATTTGTTTATCGGTCACAAATAAAAAATTGAAACGTCACAAATTATTTTACGGTCACAATTCAAAAATTTTATATATTATAATTTGTTCATCGGTCACAAATCATAAATTTTTTAAATTACAAATTATTTTACAATCACAAATCAGAAATTTTATAGGTGACAAATTATTTTAAGTCATAATTCAAAAATTTTATAAGTCGCAATTTGTTCATCTATCACAAATAAAAAAAAATATATGTCACAACTTAATAAATCGTCACAAATTGTCAAATTATTGGTCATAAATTAACAATTTTTTAGGTCACACTATTTTTCGGTCACAATTTATCTTTTTTATTGGTCGAATATTGTTTATCGGTCACATATTAATGAATTTAATGGTCACATACAACCAAATAATCTGTGACCACAACCAACACTTGTGACCACCACCGTTACCGTCGCCGTCAGAACCACCATCACCACCTCTCAACAGTAACACAATCTCAAACAAATCAACACATCACATAAAAACAACAACCTATCAGCACTACCACCTCACAACAACCGGTCAGCACCATTGCACAACGCCTAGCCACCATTGCACAACGCCAGAGCCACCGCATCTACAGCACATATCACTGCACCACCAACACTCACAATCACTGCACACGCACTGCACCCAACCACAACACTGTACATGTCATCGCATCCACATCACACGTCACCATAACCGTACCCACAACACCACAATCGCATACCAGAGATCTGCAACTCTGACCCCTCAAATCAATAGCATAGTCGACCAATTAGCCTTAGCCTCTTTATCCACAAAGTTCCCTACCTGCCAACTCAAAACTATGTGAATTTACAGAATTCAAGCAGGGTTGATTACAGCTTAATTGAAGCTTAATTACAGCCCATTTCACAACACCAGGCCCAATTCAAAATCTGGCCCAAGTGAATCTCACCAACCATAACCTATTGCTTCGCTAGAAAATCATAGCCGCCGTCTTCGCTGCACAAAAAAATGTCACTGTCAGAGAACACAAGAAAGCACCAGAAAATGCTAGCAATCACCGATCAACATCGGCTCGCCAGCACGGGACCACCGCTGCTTTGCCTCCCACGCAGCAGCAGCAGCGCCCGAAAGCGCCAGTGCTATGTACGAGTTGCGACAGCACCCGAACCTGCAGCAGCTACGTTCAAGTCACGAAGGCAGCAGGTGTTGTCCACCGCCACCAAGAGTCCATCATGCTCCCTCTGTCTCGAGGAGACTGGGCTGTCGACGGAGAGGGAGGAGATTGGAGAAGACAGAAGAGAGAGTGACGATGAAAAGAGAGAGAGAATGGAGAATGATGGAAAATTGCAAGGAAATTGATTAGGGTTTGTGGTGAAAATTGTACAATTAATATTTAATATTTAAAATAAAATATCTGATTTTTGAAAAGTGAAATCTTTAACCTGATTTTTGAAATTAAATTTTTTAAATTCTTGTTTTGTGTAATTTCCACTATTTAATTTGGTGTAATTTACTTTTAAATCTAGTCACCATTTTTACTTGGACCTCTAATTGGGCTTATGTACGGATTTTCTTTGGTGACTTTTTTCATCAACCTCTAGCATGGGCTTTTCTTACCTTTTGCAGTGACTTTGGCTTCAAGAGATCATCTTCACCATCTATAATTAGAGGTGTGTCTAGCAACTATCCTTTAATATGCTTTAAGTCTATTGGGTCGAACTTATGTTTACTATGGTAAGTAATTTCAACAATTTGGTGCAATCAAGTCACCCAACTTCGATATGTAATTATCCACGTTAATTTAACTAATGTTATATACTGACCTAGGCATTAAAACTAACGTATACCAACCATATATATCCACGTCAGTTAATAATGCCTGTCGTCCATCTTAAATTATTTTTCTTAAAATAACCATTTAAACTAAAAGAAACTTTTTACTTCTAGATAAGTATATTTCATTAGTTAAATTGACAATTTTAGACAAAGTGGTCAGATTTGCAAACAAACTGATCTTGGGTGAGTTGATTGCACCAAATCAAAGACGAGTGACAAAATCTGTAAGCAAATCGAATTGGGGTGATGTAATTGCACCAAACTGAATATGAGATCTTATTGTAGCTTATATCAAAGTTGGGTGACATGTAGTGTATAAATGTTGCATGATAGTTAAGCTTGACCTGAATAGACCAAACTTGATCACTTACACTCCTTAACTTCAATTACAAATTATGCCAAATTCAAGTGGAGTTTTTCTTGGAGATGTACAGAGATATATAATAAAACAAATCAAGCCAGACATTACAGTGAATAAAATATGTTCATAATTATTTCTGCCCTTAAATCATAAATTTTCAAGAATAAAATATCCAAAGATTTGGATGTCTACAAAGGGTATTACGCCAGGAAAACATGGGCCTACCAGTGCATGTCTGTATGTATAATATTTGCAATATCGGTTTTTAACCTATTTGCCAAGTGGTAAGTCAGTCTCCTACTTTTGGCGATGACAAATTTGGTCCTTATTGTTTCATTTAGTTGACTAATTAGTTCGCATAAATCGTCTAAATATTCGTAAAATATCACTTAGCTCTCATAAAAAGTAAAAACATGTCTAATTAACTTCAAATTTTCGAACTCCAATCCAAGTTGATAGTCAAATTCTAACTTCATAAAGTTAGACATACAAGGATCCAGGGTTGTGCATTTAACCAGAATCAAACCTCTTAAACTGAAATCGAAGATTTCAATCTGATTCCAAAAAATTAGGAATCGGAACCGAGAACCAACTAGGTCCTGGATGGTTCTTGGTTCTGGAGATGAATTTGTAATTTGTAATTTTTAACATTTTATTCACATTGCCCAATGACTCAGACCAACAAGTTGTAAGTTTGCAAGGTCTAGCAATGAGCAAATTTGTACGCAGTGGAGAACATAGACATTTTGAGTTGGAGGGGCACAATCAAACTTAAAAAAAATTTGTGAAAGCATAAATCATTTCAAACTCATTCCAAATCAATTTAACAAAATGAAACAAACTATAAATATAATCCAAACCCATTTTCTCTCTCACTTTGAATTTTGGCCAAAGAAAATAATAATTTGAAATTATAAGTTTTTGTTGTTGGATACTAGTTGCCTTTCAATTTTTAGAAATAAAATAACTTAAATTGACCGACTTTTTTGTTTCTTTTTCCTTGTTTAGCCACTCATATGTGACAAGAATTAGTCTTTGTGAATACATAATAAAGCTATCTTGAGTTTGAACTAAGGTAGCATCATGAATTATGTAGAGCAGATGAATACATAATAGAGCTATCTTGAGTTTGAACTAAGACAGCAACATGGATTATGTAGAGCAGATGAATACATTTTTTCCTTTTATAAATGGATAGATGATGAAAGTGATATTTTTAAGAATGGTATGTATGCTTTATAGATTTGTAGGCAGATTCAATTCTCCAATCAATTGTTTTGAAATAATATCGTAATAAAACCATGATAATTCAACTAAGTTAAGCCAAGATTCTTTGAGTAAGATACATCTAGCGTCTAGTAGAATCTTTCCTTGGATCAAAAAGAATTTAGTATACTGTAAGAGAATAATAACCAAAGAGAATATACAACTATATTATCTAGAATTTTTTATGAAACCCAACATTCTGACCTATGGGTGGTGTTGCATCACACAATATTGGACAAATGTTGGCGTATCTCAGTTGTTTATGGATATCTGGAAAATGAATTTCTTAAGTTAGATTGAACTCAATATGATAATTAAAAGTTACTTAACAAGTGGATCTCTTGAAAAATAGGCATCAACTTACATTTTAACAAGTTATTGAGTAATTCTTAAGCTTAGTCAAGAAATGGTGGATTACTTGAGAAATAAAATTACTCATTAATTTTACTGCACTTCATCTTGAATCTCTATTTCATCCCAAGAAATAAATAATTTTTAAAAATAAAATAAAAATGTTGGTAGGTCACTTGCCCTGCTATGCCCACCTCCCTTCCGCCCCTATTTGTACGGCGTGAATAGTAAGTACCATAGTTAATAACATTTTGAATATTTGAATCATAGTATTTTTGTTTGTAGCCACTTATGATCTCATTTCATGCACTTCGCTCTCAAACCCTTCTTCGATGTCGCATGGATGGCAATAGATGGAACTAAATGTTACTATACTAGATATTATGTGTTATTTTGTTGCATATTTACAGTGGTGTTGCATATTTACAGTGGATAAGAAGTTATTAAAATATTTATAGAAATTTGAACAGTTCTCGTCAATAAGAACTAATTGTACAACAAGATGAAGCATAAACATGCTTCACTCTTTCTACTCTACCTCAACACAAGGGAAAATTCGCTCCCTTAGTTCACTTAATTAAATAGGAGAGCTCATTTTCTACGGGAATTAAAGCCCCCCTCAAGCCTCTAAATGAAATAGGAGGATCAACTTTCACACTTTTAAAATTTAATGACCAACTATAGATTTAGAAACCACTAGTACCCCCCCCCCCCCCCCCCNTGACAACCCCACTACAGTCAAATTTTGTCAAATTTTTTGTTAAAAATAGTAAAAAATGCCAAAATTAAAAAAAAAATAATTGCAATTTCAGTACCCAATTTTTTTATTTTTTCACAAATTAAATCCAAAATTTTGATATGTGCTACTTACAATCTCAAATTTTTAAAACATTGTTTTTCACCCCCCCCCCCCCCCCCCCCCCCCCCCCCTCTCACCCCACACACTCTTTCGCGTGTAGAGCAGGAGAGAGGTTGCATCACTTGCATGTGTACATTTCACAAGGAGAATGGGTCAGTGAAGGTGACCCTCATCTAGTAGAAAGTATTTTCAGAACTATTCACCCCAAAATTCAAACGCACCGTGTGATTGCCAATAAAATAAAGGAATAATTGCAACAACGGTCCCAAATC
>CAIGRN010167544.1:0-29986 GCA_903798345.1 Fraxinus anomala | reverse complement strand
GTTTTGAACACTTTCTAAAAATTGATGAGTTGTACCTTTACATTTAGGTTCCGATAAAACTATTTCTAAGTTTTAATCTTCACATGTCTCGTTCTTCTTTTCTTCGAGACTCATTTGATTGCTTGTTCTTCAATGGATGACAATATGAGTCTTTGAATGCTTAAGAAGATATATTCATGAAAAACTCAATAAACAAAGTTTGTTAGAAACACAAGTGTATTGTTTGTTATAATCAAAACAAGTGGAGTTATATTGAATCATATGTCAACATAGAAGAATTCGATAAAAACTACAATAGTCATGAATGTTGATTAGTGAATTAAATGGGATCCATGAATGAAAATGTAATTCCTAATATTCACATTCATACTTTTAAAACCCGAATTCGATAAATTGTGCACATTAGATTAATTTAGTTTAATTAGAATAATTTACATACTCAATCACCAAATCATAATTTATTTGTCGTCCAATAGAAGTTAGAAATAGTAAATTAAGTATTAAATTATAATTCTCGTATAAACAATAATCTGAACTCAATGGTCAACTGTATTACTTGTTATGATCCATACACTTGCGAAACACAAAATCGATAACATGCATTAGTTTAAAATTTCATACACACACAAGAACATTATAATGGAATCAAGAAATGCATTATTCTTTAACACATGTATTTCTTTGTAAGCCCAAAGAAGGACCAAGTTCGTCAAAACGAAAATTTGAGACTATTGGTGCTACTAGCCAAGACCAAGAACACATAAATAATGAAGAGGTTCAAGATGAGCCTAGACGTAGCAAAAGAGCAACGACATAAAAATCTTTTGGTCCGAATTATCTTACCTATATGCTAGAAAGTGAACCTCGAACTTTTAAAGAGTCGTTAAGCTATACTAAAGGAACTTTGTGGAAAGAGAACATTAAGAACGAAATTAATTCCATGCAGCGAAATCGCACTTGGGAGTAAGTGTATCTTCCCCCTTGGGTGTATACCTCTAGGATCTATTTGGATTTTTAAGTGGAAGATGAAAGTAGATGGAACAACTCATAACTATAAGGTGAGGCTAGTAATTGAAGGTTATAGACAACGAGAAGGTCTAAACTACTTTGATACCTATTCTCTTGTGATGAGAATAACTTCCATAAAGATGAATGCTTTGAAGACTACAATAACTTAAAATTAGTTCTTAGTAGACAATACTGACTTATTTGTTATGATCAAAATTATAAGGTTAATGTCAACCTAGTCAACAACTCTATCCTCTCAATTCGTTAAATGGTTGTGCTGTCAATTGTTGGAATGAACAGGTCCCCCATATGAATCGACCGTCCCGAATTGAATGAAAATGGGTTTTGGAGGGAGGAGTCAGAAATTGAATTTGGAACTCAACCTCCCACGACTCGTAATTTCCATATATAACATTCACTATAACCATATCATATGAAAAAAATGCAGAATTCGTGTGTGAAAAAAAGGGTGAAAACACATAAAAGTTGTGACTTGATATGGAAGTATAACATCTTAAATTTGGTTATCAGATTGTGGCTATAAAACTCATTTCCTTGTGATCGAGTTTCTAACCAGAAAAAGAGTACAAAGCAGTATAGGAAAAAAGTAAAACAAAGACAAGTGATTCAACCACCTTTTTGTGATTTCAAGTAAGTTTCACTGCTTGAAATTAGGTTATAAGCATGCATTTTCAACCTATTTTATCAATATACTCAATCCAAAAACACATTATGATTATTATGACTATTGTGCTCAAAATATATCATAATCTCACATGTACAAGTATCAAACATCAATGTACTCAATCCAAAAACTACCCTTATGATTGGCAGTGTAGCAGTAGATACTACACTTTTGTTGGGTCTAATCTTGTTTCTTGGATTTCTTCCAAGAACAAAAAGTTTCTTGATCAAGTATAGAATTGGAATTTTGTCATTTTGCTAACAATTCAACTGAAGTTATTTGGATTCATTCGTTTAAATATTTACATGTCGCTTTAGATGTTGCCCTTCTTTTACTTATGACAATGTTAGTGATACTTGGTAGCAAATCCCATTCTTCATGCTCGCATGAAGTAGGATTTTATTTTCGTTTCATAAGAGAAAAAGGTGGCTTGCTCACACCCTTCATATATGCTATACTTTGTGTGAAAATCAACTAGCAAATATGCTTACTAAAGCATTGCCAACACCACGATTCCTTGCTCTTTGATCCAAGCTCATTTTGTTCACTAGCCCCACGAGATTGCAGTGGATGTTAAGCTTATTATTAGCACTAATAAATCTACTCATTAGTTTTATTTTTAGTATTGCGGGGATGTAAAGGACATTATTGTGTATTTCGCTATTATTATAAATACAAAAACTTTCTCATGTAGTTCTTGTTTTCAGTATCCTTCCTCTTTCTTCTTAAAATATGCAATCAATAATCATTTATATTGAAGGGGTTATATATTTCTTAAAAGAGAAAGTTGTAACTGTTTAGCAAATTTTTTTTTTTCAGGTCTAATGTGAATTAGAAAAAGTCCGTAAAGGCTGTGGCGATTAGACTAAGGTGCAATCTTGTCTATCAAATCATATCTAAATATGAAATTGTATGATCTAATGGTTCATATTGATTGGTGCCAAAGTTATACCCCATTATGAATAGGCCCATAAATTGAACCGATTTCGTTCCATTTTGACCATCTCAAGTCAATTTAAAGTTGATTGTCTAAAAATAATTTGAGTTTGATTTCGAATAATCAGTATTCGAAATATTCGAGCTTTAAGAGTTCAAATCCATCACATCAAGAAGAGTTCATCAAATTTTAGTTTGTTCAACAAAATTGGTATTATGCAATACTAACTTAAAAGGAAACATTGTATATTACGAGATACACTTCCGATGATTGTGTTGGCACTATTGTAGAAAATAGAAAACATAGAAAATAAAAAGAGATAGAGAGAGAGGGGGGGAGAGAGAGAGACATCATCTCAATTTAGTATCACACCACACTGATCTCCCGACGAAAACCACCAATTGCCTCACTACCAACGATCCACTTGCATAAACTTTTCTGGCACCTTCTCTTAACCCAAACCATTATGTAACCAAAAAGAATGAAAAATGAGAAAAAAAAAAAGTTTAATCAATCTAGTCATCGTCACTTCTTGACACAATCCGTCACCTTATTAAAGATATGTCACCTTTAACCAAAACCTGCACGTACACACAAATTGTAGATGAAGTAATGAGAGCAAATATCAATTGGTATCATTTGTGTGTATGTGTGTGTATATGGGCACACACGAGCATACTGACTAACATACACAGCCATTACTATATTGTAAAGGACTCATATGTTCGAATTTGTAAGTTAAAGACCTATACGTAGACATGTAAAGCTTGACGACTCTGGGTTTGATTTCCTGTTTCTCCCAATTTTTAATCAATGTCATTTTTGTACATGACGACGATGACATTCCATGATATGTTATTAATGTGTCAAGTGAGGGAGGAGAAATAATGTTTTTTCATTTCAGTTTGCACTGTAGGCCAAGATTTCGTCCTCTTTAGAAGAAGAACCACCATGGATCCCGGGAGTTCGTCGGCTCCCCGTCAACCGACGGCGAAGAGGAAGCAGCGGAAACATACCACCGTCGACGCTCTCGGTCACGACGTTCTCTGTATGATATTTTCATTGCTCGACCTCGTCCACCTCATTCGCTGTTCCGCCGTCTGCAAATCATGGTTATTTCTCTCACTCGAAGCACCCTCCGTTCATATATATATACACACACATATATTATCAATTTATTTGCATCCTTCCACTTAATTTTCAAAAAATTGAGAGCACAAATAGCAATAACGGAGATTTTTTTTTTTTATTAAAACGCCATTTAAGCTTAGACAGAATTTTAGGCCTCAAGTTTGGCATTTCCCCTATCACGTCTATTAATTGAGATCGAAGTACATAGAATATATCATTCTGATGTTTGATAATTGTTTAAAGTTAACCTTTTCAGTCATTTGGGGTGTATATTTTGCCAAGTTAGCTGGGTTTTGTAGAATTGTTGTATAATGATGACAAGGGAAAGTTGAATGCTTGCTGAGAGATCTTTTTTCCAAGGATAATTGAATTTTGAGTAAATCCTTCTGTATGTTTTCAGTACTTCTGGAATTGAAATCCGTGAAAATCTAGCCCTAATTTTTTTTTTCTTTTTTTTTTTGTTGGGTGGGGAAGGGGAATCATATCTAATTCACTTGCAAGTTTTTAACTCATGATACCACATGCTGTGTTGGTGTAATCTTGGGAAAAATGTTTATTTAATCGATTACACAATGACTTATTTTTCTGAAAAACCAGTGATTGTATACAGTTTTTTTTTTTTTTTTTTTAAATCTAAACCATTCACCCTAATTACGAGAAAAGCGAACACAATATTCAGCACGGATATATCATCTTTTCTTCCATTTAAATTTGACTGAAATCTTGCACTGGATATTTCTCTATTTGGACCAGTTAAGGTCTCTGAATATATATATATTTTTTGAATCAAGATGATGGAAAATTTAATTTTACTAGCATATTAATTTCATTACTGAAAGTTAA
The DNA here is from genome assembly GCA_903798345.1 of Fraxinus anomala. Taxonomy (NCBI): domain Eukaryota; kingdom Viridiplantae; phylum Streptophyta; class Magnoliopsida; order Lamiales; family Oleaceae; genus Fraxinus; species Fraxinus anomala. The sequence continues at coordinate 25,382 of CAIGRN010167544.1, read as the reverse complement.
AAAGCTATTTGATAAAAAGGTAAATTGATCTGTGATTGCATCTGAAAGTTGATGGTAAAATTTATGAAGTGCATATGTAGTGGAATATCCAATTATTCTCTGAATAATAACTTTTGTCTTCCATGAGAAGGAGAGAGAAAAGGATTTACCACAACTGAAAGAGTTGTTAAGTAATTACTATTTCATGTTCTCTTTCCATTATTTTCATTTCTATGCATTATTAAATGCATTACCGATAATGAGTAATGAAATAATTACTTTTGTTTTTCTTTTGATCCCTTAAAGGAGCATAGTGATTAGAAAATTGAAGTTACTGCAAATACAGTATCAGAAGCAACACCAGATAGATGCTGCTACCTTCTCTAATGCATCTGCTTATTCAGAAAGATTACTGAATATCCATTTGGAGCAGCTGGCTATGGACCAACACAAATTTTCTTTGCAAGAAGGTCCTGCAGATACTTTCCAGTGGAAAGGTCATTTAACAAGGTAAATTTTTGCCCTGGTTTTTGTTTGCTTCTGTTAATCTGATTATTTTCATTTTAGTAAAGATTGGCCAGATACTTCATTTGAAATTTTTATTTAAGATCTGGTTAATGATTTTTTCTACTAGTTATGTCTGTCTACTTTTTGAGTTTTTTTTTTTAATTATGACGATGTGGATAAAAGAGTGGATATATCTTGGCTATTTTTGAGTCCATCTTTACAGCAGTCATCATGTTTGTACCAGGAGTCAATGTAAAATAGTGGAGTTCTTTGAGTGTTGAACTGCTTAAAGTTGACAATGCTGTAATTGTAGTTCTAAGAGTTACATATGTCAATGGGTTCCTAAATAGATTATTAAGTAGGAAACTGATAAGGGAATACAGTAGATTTAGTTGCCTTCTCTGATTAAGATAATTATCTTTTTAAATTTTTAATGATTTAAAAATAAATTTTACTGGTAGAACTGGAAAAAATAATCAAGCTTTTAGGTTAAAGTCATGTCACAAAACCTTTGCAGCTTTAGTGATTGCTTTATCTATACAGGATGCAGCTAGACTTGTGTTCAATTAGATCTGATGATTAAAATTTTAACTTATTAATTTAGATAAGCTAAAACAATTCAACTGAAGCTCAAAAGAGCCTGCATCTGCACCTGTCTATACACTTGACCTTATTGTTAAACCTGATGAGAGATCTCTGTGATGGAGAACTTCTTGTTACAATGTAAATTATTTTCTTAAAGAGGGATTTTTGTGAATGCACATATTAAGTGTTGTGTAATTAACATATTTTTGTTTGTCTGAGAATTGGAGTGTCGGGTTCGAAGTCTAAAATTGCCATGTCATGAGTGACGTTAATCCAGATTCTTTCTGTTTTCTTTCAATGTTCCATGGTTTCTAGTACAAAATGAAACTGCTGAAGGTAGTACACACGGATTTGGAATAATACTACTACTATTTTAGTCATGTTCGTTCTCAGGATGAGATCTTACTTCTGTTTCTGGATTTTTGGTAATGGGCTCTCGATAAATCTATGATGTGGAACAATCCCAATAGAAATAAGATAGAAGATACTTATTATGATAGTAAAATTTTTGTTTTCTTTTAGATTAGTATTTTTTTTCCTTTTAAGAATTTTAGTTTTGTTTCCTTTTTGTAATATTGTTTAATTTCCTTATATCGTCATGATTAGGAGGTTTGTTTGCGTATGTGAACAACGGCTTGTACACTTTTTCAATCATCAGTTCATACAAAAAAATTATACTTTTTTCAAACTATCAAGTTTCTCAATTTTTCTTGTTTCAAGAAACAAGTTCCACTTCCTCAAAGAAATGGTATCGAAGCAACTTCACCTGATCTGAATGCTAAGAACGGTCCAACTGGAGACAAAACTATTGACTACGAACGGAGGTTAGGCATAAGGAAGAAGACCTTTGTGATGTCCAGCAGACCTCAACTATATTTAAGAATGTCCAGCAGACCTCAACTATATTTAAGATCGAGGTTAGGCATAAGGAAGAAGACATGGTGCAGAACTTTAGGAACACGAGTTCCTCCAAACAATCAGTGAGGAAACTGTACGCAGCCTGATGAAATCACACAGAACCATCAGGCAAATCGCAAGAACATTGACCCCAGGGCTTAACCGCTTATGACCAATTTCTACAAGGTCGGCGACCACTGCTCGCCAACATTGAAGCCCCACGCCACCAACTAGATCGCAACCGAGCACGCAAATCACCTTTTAGAAGTAATTTTGAAGACCTAAACTTTAGGAGAGGTTATTGCGACCCTCATAATGTTAGGGCTCACAAACGACGAGGCCCATATAGACTTCTGATGAGATAAAGAGGAGATCTAAGGCGACGTTGTTGACCTCACTGGCGGGATGGACTCCTCATAGGCGATAGAGAAGGGGGCGCTATTTTTTATGGTTGGGATCCAAATTGTGATGAAATCTCTTTTGATGAAGAGATAATTTTAATAATTACAGTTTGCCCCCAAGTTTATGACCTAGTTATTGCTTCCAAACTTATAGGCATGATCAAAATTGGACGGAATTTAGGAGGATTGATTTACCCACCTTCGAAGATCAACTACAAATTGAAGAATTCGTCGATTGGAATAATAATGTTGAGAATTCCTTTGATTATTTAGAAATTATCTACCAATTCAAGCTTGTAGCATATAAATTAAAGGGAGGAGTTTCGACTTGGTGGGAACAATTGCAGTATAATTGTCAACGCCAAAGAAAATAGAAAATCTACAAGTAGGCTAGGATAAAAAGATTATTCAAAGAATCATTTCTTTTGCCAGATTATGAATAGTCTTTTTAATCAACAATACCATAATTGCCAACAAGCCAATTGTACTATCAATGAGTATATAGAAGAATTTTGCCCGAGTTAGTTTATCAGAGATGATTTGATCAACAAGTTAGCTTGATGAATGGGGACTATAATGGACCCCTGTTCGACATCCATTAAATCCAAACTTTTTTTTTCTTAAACTCATTTTCAATCACAAATTTACGCTAAAATATCTTGCACGTAAACCTACTTTTTTTCTATGTTTTAACCACACATTTTTAAAAACTATTTCGAAACTTATTTTCCCCAAAAACTCATTTTAATGGTCGAGAACCAACTTAAATACTTCTCGATGCCTTAATAAGGATACGACAGTCGCCGTTTCAAAGTGTCCAAATAAGAACATGAAATCGGCAACAAGAATGCCCCACTATCCATTACTTTTGCGTATGACAACAAGCAATCATGGGGGTCAAAGGGGGTAGTGTTCAATAGCAACCCTCTCGAACTACTACTGTGGTAAAATCATAATAGATGCTTTAGGTGTGGTCAAATAGGTCATATGTCCCATGCTTTCCCTAATAGGGATCAATTAACTTTGTCGAAGACAAAAATGAGATTCAGTAACCAAAAACTGAGGGCACTTTTGAAGGCGATGAAGTTACTGCAGGGAATGGTAAGTTGTATTATGCAACTTCTCTTTTCGCCAAGGAAACATAATGATACTTAAAGCTAAAAGATCTTTCGCATTTGTTACATAATTAATGATATGTAACGTCATTATCAACAATGGTAATAGTGAGAAAGTTTTCTTTGAAGCACTAGTGAAGGCACTGAACTAGAAGACAAATAGACGCTTAGCTCTTTTTAAGACTGTATGGTCAACAAAGGTCTGAAGTTGTGCGAATAGAAGTTTGCAAAGTTCCTTTGTCAATTGAGAAGTACTACAAGGATGAGGTCATATGTGATGTCGTCGACATAGATGAATACCATCTATTTTTGGGAAGACCATAGCAATTCGACATAGACGCATTACATAGGTCGAGATAATACTTGCATATTTTGATGGGGCGATAAGAAAATAATCTTGATGCCTAGCTAAAGCAATCCAAAGTTATTAGTGCTAATAAAGGCGAAGGAAAACTCTTTACTAGTATTTATGGGCCTGAATTTCTCGAACAATGAACCAAAATTTGTGGCACTAGTAGTTAAAGGCACGATTAATGAGGCACCTGAAATCCTTGACGGGGTTTGTGTAGTCTTAATTGATTTTTCGATCTATCGCTCGTATAATTGCCCGACAAGTTACCAACAATTGATTTGGTATCTAGGACTAATTTTCTTAACCTGCCACATTACGTATGAGTCCAACGGAACATGTCGAATTGCAACAGGTTAATGAATTATTGGAAAAAGAATTTATACGTGAAGTATGAGTGTTTTTGCGGTTTGTGCTTTACTTACTCTAAAGAAGGATGAGAGTTAGAGAATGTATGTAGATAGTCGTGCCATCAACAAAATTATGATCAAATATCGATTTCCTATCCTGCGCTTAAATGACAAACTTGGCATATTGAGAGGCTCAACGGTTTTTCCAAACTTGACTTGCATAGTTGGTACCATGAAATCCATATGCGGTTAATGAATCAAGTCCTTCAGTCATTTATTAGAAAATTGTAGTGATTGATTTACTTAGACGATATTCTTTTCTATAGTCAATGTGACGAAGACCACCTGTTGCACCTCCGAGAAGTTCTCTTGACCTTGAGAATTCACAAGTTGTATGTCAAATGCAGCTTTATGACTAGTAAGCTATTATTCTAGGAATTTATTGTTGGAGCTGATAAAATTCATGTTGATAAATCAAAAGTAAAGGCAATTCGAGAATGGCCAACATAAAGCATGGTACAAGAAGTGTAAATTTTCACAAGGTAGATTCAGGGTTTAGCTCCATTATGGCTCCTGATACTGATTGTTTGAAGAAAGGTAAGTTCTAGTGGGCGAAGCACAATGAGAGAGCTTCCAATTTGTTGAAGATAAATTATATATTGCATCTGTTTTAGCATTAGTTTGAGAAGGTTTTTGAGTTAGAGTGCGATGCTTCTGGACTGTATTATTAAAAGAGATACAACTAATAAAATATTTTAGTGGAGGCTGAATCTTAACAGAAGTTGACTACTTATGAACTTGAATTTTACATAGTTGTTCAAGCTCTAAAACTTTGGGAATATTACTTGGTCCAAAGAGAGTTTGTTTTGTCACTTTTCATCAAGCTTTGAAGTTCATCAATTTTCAAAATTAATGAACTATATGCATGTAAGGTGGATTACGTTTCTACAGTTCACATTTTATATTAAACATATGTATGACCAATAGAATAAAGTAGATGATGCATTAAGTAGACGTGCTTTCTTGCCACGATATGAACAAAAGTTACTAACTTTAATGCTTGAAGGAGTCGTATGTAGACGATGATCATTTTTGGGATGTTTGGGACGAATGTAGTACTACAGGCGCTATTGGTGATTTTCATGTTGAAGATAGATTTTTGTTCAAAGGCAATCAACTTTGTATTTCCTGTTCTTCACCGTGAGAATATTTAATTCTAGAACTACATGCTGGAGGACTTGATGGCCATGTTGGTCGAGATATAACAATCAGCTTGGTATAGGAATGTTTCTTTTGGCCTCAACTTAAATGGGACATTGATCTATTTATTCAATGTTGCCCTATATGTCAATGGGCTAAAGGCCAATAAAAAACATGGGTCTTTACTCTTTACCTATTCTAGATACTATTTAGCAAGATTTGACCATGAACTTTGTTCTTGGACTCCCTCAGACCCAACATGGATATATTAGGTTTTTATCGTAGTTGCCAATTCTCCAAGATGGTTCACTTTTGCAAGAAGACTTCAGATGCCTCTTACGTAGCTCATATATTTTTCAGGGTGTTTGTTTTTCTTCATGGCATTCCTTGTTTTGTTACATTAGATAGGGGTGTCAAATTCTTAAGTCATTTCTGGTGGACACTTAGAAGAAGTTTGACATTTCTTTAAAATATAGCAGCATTAGATGGCCAAACCGAAATGGCTAATTGTACAATGGGTAACATGATTCTTTGTGTTTATGGTGATAAGCCAAAACAAAAGGATACAACTTTACCAACAAATTGAATTTTCTTTCATAGTATGTATAACCATTTAATTAAATGAGCGCCATTTGAGATAGTTTATACGCGAGCGCTTCGATACACTATAGATTTAATCCATTTGCCTCCAAAAAGTGATGTTAGTGCTACAGCTGAAGAGTTTGCTAAAAATGTTTAACATTCTACAGATTAAAGAGTTTGCTAAAAATGTGCAACATATTCATAAGGAGGCTAGGAAGAACTTAGAGGCCGCCCATTTCAGGTACAACGCTGCAGCTAATAAACCTCGTAGGGAAAAATTATTCAACGAGTGAGATTTAAATATGGTACACCTATGAAAGAATAAGTTTCCTGTCATAACGTATATCAAACTGAAAGATGAGAAGATTTAGCCATTTCTCATATTGAAGAAAATTGGAGACAATGCGTACAAGATTGAAGTTCCCATGGATATAAACATCTCATCTACATTAAATGTTGCAGACATCTCTGAATATTATCTGCCAAACGAATTTTCTCATCAGACGACAAACTTGAGGCCGCGTTTTCTTCGAGTGGGGTAGAATGATGTAGGACAATCCTAATAGAAATAAGATAGACGACACTTACTACATTAGTAGGGTTTTTGCTTCTTCTAGATTAGGATTTTGTTTCCTTTTATGATTTTAGTTTTCTTTTCTTTATGCATTGTTTAATTTCCTTATATCCTTAAGTTTAGGATGTTGATTTGCCTATATAAACAAAGGCTTGTACACTTTTTTGATCATCAATTCATTACAATGATATACTTTCAAACTATCAAGTTTCTCAAATTTTCTCGTTTCAAGAAATAATTCTGCTTCCACACCTACCTAAAGATTGCTGATTTCATTTGACATGGATCTAGATATATATGTCCTTTGCTTGATTTTCTATTTGAGCGGCTAATCAACATTTTAGTTTCCAAAGTGGTTTTGCCAAATTGTGTTATCATGTTTAAACCATAATGGATGATTAGTTAAAGGTCTGCTAGACTTTTATGTTTGACTTTCTACATTGAGTGCGAATTACACATCTATAATGTACAAATATGAGTACCTTTACATAATTTGAGATTGGTAACCTATTCTAAACCACATTTTTGTATTATATGGTAATATATATTGCAATTCCATCTTTAATTTCTGTTTCTAATTATTGCTTGAATAATAGGGGATCGATATGTTTTTTAACTTTTCTCAACTGACTTCCTTTTAGGGTTAATCTGTGCCGTATGAAGATGGGAATGATTCTTACTGGTGTGGGTGATAAGGTTAGACTTCTTTCATTTCTAGCTGTCACATGTGATTGTTTATTTTTAAAGTGAATTGCAAGCTCAGTTTGTGGTTCTCCTTTCCCTTTGCTAAGAATGTTGCATAAGACGTCAATTTCTTCTATTTGCCAAGCTGGAATAAGAATAAGACTGGATTCCTGGATTAATCCTTTAATTTTCTAAATTGAACTTCTGAAAGGGAATAATTTTTGAAATCTTTTTGTGATTTAACTAAAATTCTTAACTTTAAACGTCAGGGATATTGGAACTTAACTATGAGGCAAAATCTTTGGGAAATGTTATTTTGGTTAAGAGATGATAGATGTCTTCACAATGATTGATGCAGTGAAATTATGGGAGTGGTCTTCCGTCGTTTTTTCAGCATTGAACTGATGAAAACTATAGTTTGGACAACCGAATTCCCATGAAGAATATGTAATATGTTTTTGGTTGAAACTTTTCTTCAGTCACACTGAAACTTCTTCAAAATTACCATAGGAGAGACTGGTTTTCCAAGCATTATCAGCCAGAAGTCGCCGGGAGATGGTTAGAATTCTTATATCATAGGCCTTTTTTACCTCCTCAGAGGAAACGGCAATTTTTACCATTAGTATCTGGATTACTGATTAAATGGCTCTGTCATGATGAGTACTGAGAATATAGATGATGAAATCTGAGATGCGGGGCTGTATGTAGTACAGTAGTGGAATTTCTTCTAATCTGCCTTTCCAAGTATGTTGCTGCTATTTTATAGCTGTATCATTGTTTTTCCAGTTCCCTGTCTTAGTGCACTAATTGGTCATTGATAAAGTACATCAACCAACCCTTTTTTGTTATGCATATAGGGGGTGTAATCTAATTAAGCTTCGTAATCCTCTTCATATTATATACTTTTTATTATGCTTCTAGGATAAGGGTTTCTTTTATTTTTTTATTTTTTGGTTATCAAAGTGCTACATGATATTTAGTTTGACCTAGCTATTTATCAGTTTGTACCCAAATTGATATTATATTTTAATATGCTCTTCAGTAGACATATATTGGTGGCCACATTGACAAAAGAATCATTTCAGAATTGGGTGATAGCAACTAAAAATTTCCCCCCGATGCCCGGTGGCGTTGGCGTTGGATACACAATGACGACATGTGTAGGAAATGCCACTTGCGTATCCCCCTTTTTTGTTTTTCTACCGTTGGACTTTGATGCTCGAACTTTTCAAAATAGTCGGAGTACTCATGTCGCGACATGACATGGGTATGGGTATGAAATGTGTTGGATCCTTCAAGTTTCAATCGGACACTTCGTCGTTTTTGCTTCTTCTTCTTCCTTTTTTTTTTTTTTCTTTTTCTTTTCCTTTTCTTCTTTCCCATTTTCGTTCTCTATAAAACCTAGTGTCTCCATCGAGAGGGTGGAGAAGGGCGGTGGCGCTAGGTTTTACCTTTTTCTTCTTTATTTTTTCTTTCCATTTTATTCTTTTTCCTTCTCTTTTTGTATCGGTGGTTTAGGGTTTTGTTGTATAACGTGAAAATGAGTTCCATATAGTCGTACTTAGTGCTTTCTTAAGTCCAAATTGCAATCAAGTTCCTCATTTTCTATTTTGTATAATATTTAGTAATTCTCATAATTGAAAACTAAACCTAAAAATTCTATTTTATTCGTCTTAACCTTTTATTTAATACTCATTTCCTTCTTTGTGAATAATTGATTTTAGTCTATTCTAAATGACATCTTGGATTAGTAAAAAAAAATGAAGTTTGAAATACGTACCCACGTACCGTATCTGAAATTTAGACTCTTTTTAGCCATGTCCCTGTATCCTATATTTTAGAAAATAAAAGATCCGACACTTAGATACATACTCGTACCCGAGTCCGAACATCATAATCGCTGGTCACATTGGCTATATGTCACTGACGCACGATGGTATAATTTTCGATGTTGGCTTTGAAAAAAGGAACTACTAAAAATAACTGAAAAGCTAAAACTAGAAGAAACCAAAAAAATGAAAAACTGAAAAACGAGAACTTACCTTCTATCTCAATATATGTCGAGATTAATGGTGTATTTCTTCATTTCCTCCCTTCTGGCACATCTTTACGTGCTGGCGCTTGTATCTCAGTGGCTAAGGAGTTGGGCTCTCTATCTTCTCAAACAGCAAAATCACAAAGCAAACCTAGTTATTAGACTCGTGTAATTTTTTTAAGGCCATAAAACATGCCTTTTCTAAATGTTACCACTTTAGACCAAATTTTATCTTACTCGTATACACCCTTTAAAATATGTAGGTCAACTGGGTTTAAAAAGTCAGCTTTTTTTAAATTTCCAAAGTAACTTGCCTTTTTAAGCATTTTAAAAACAATAAATTACCTATGTCCTAAAATTTTATTTTCTTTGTAGTCTAAATAATAATAAATATAATTAATTATGGTGTTGTGTCATTAATCTTTTGGAAAATCACATGTCGGTGTCTAGCCATATCATATAAGATACTCATATCGGTATCGTTGCATCATAGGGCTGCAGTCTTCATGTTAAATTCCTATCTCCATTTAACAAGGCCAAGATTTGTTAGTTTTCAATAATGCAATTAATTGCTGATGCCCAAGAAGCAACTGTCCACTTTTTTATGAAAAACTTTCTCATCAATGTTATGCAATGGTAATGTCAATGAAAGTGACCTTCAAAGAAAAAAATGTCGATCTTTGTGTATACACACGTTTTTTTTTTTTTTTTCAACTGTACTGGGAACCTTAGACATCTGATTCAGCTAATGTTCTTGGCTTCTAATTGATGCTAGGTGATGCGTCTCTGGTCTGCTGAAAGCTGCAAATGTTTTTTTTTTCCTTCATGTTTTCATTGAACTGTATTGGGAACCTTAGACATCTGATTCAGCTAATGTTCTTGGCTTCTAATTGGTGCTAGGTGATGCGTCTCTGGTCTGCTGAAAGCTGCAAATGTTTGGACGAATATTTTCTTCCAGACAAAGCCCCTTTAATTGATTTTGATTTTGACGAAGGGAAGGTATCATGTAAATTAGATTTAATCCTTGCTTTGTAAAATTTGTACGTGACTTCTATACCATTGCAACTTTCATCTTAAATGCTTATGATTATTCATAAAATGTTCATAAATGATAACTTCACAACCTGGCAAACCAAAGAGAGCAGAGGATACAAGGTATATCCAGAGGCTAATTCATAATGCAGGAATAGCTTGAATAAACAGAACTAAATATTTAACTTTATATAGATATTATTAGTCCATTGCGACCATGTTCTATGTGAAATACATGGTGTTCTCAGTTTTAATTAGCTTATTCGTTGCATGTATGTGTACAAATTTCATTTGTTTTATCTTTAGCAATGGATGGTTTTTCAACTTAACGAACAAATAGGTGATTTTGTACGTGTCATATGCCAATATTTGTGCTTGGCTTGTAGGTTGACATGATCATAGTTATATGCTAAGAAGCATGGACACAACCCCCCCAAAGTGCCATATTTGTTTCAGACTCACATTGGGCATACTCTGATGGGGTTTTGCTTCAACAAAAAGTTGCTAGAATAGAGTTTGGGTTTGGATTTTGAATAGATAAGCAGATGACTCTGAAGTGATAGGGAAGAAATATGTAGAGACACATTTGAAGGTTTCTTATTGGGTCCAGTTATTTCTTATTGGGTCCAGTTATTTAATCATTTTGCATTTACATCAAACACATAATATCATTTGTCACATAATAGAAAACCCATAAAAGGCGCTGCCTTCATCAGCCTGTTACAGAAAACCTAAAGGAAAATGAGTATTATTTTCATAATCAGAAACCAATATTCTTCAAATTGAAAATATTTCACCAACAAAATTCATAATCAACATTGAATTTATTTTTATTGAATAAAGCATTAAAAGGAAAAATTATATTTTATTGTAATCAATGTGTCCATGTCATACTTTATTTTTGTGAAACCATATGTTGGTCCTTGTTGCATGCTGGTGTTAGCGTAACATGTCAGTGTCCATGCTTAATAGGTTATATACGAGCCCCATGTTCTAAAAATTTGAAAAGATACCTCATTGCCTTCTTGCAGCTAAATTGTAGCCTTTTGATGATATCATTGAGAATTTTGTGTCCACCTTTCCTCAAGTGATTTAGGCCTTTTATATGTAAAATGTGTATGACAGTCCAGTAAGTAATATCTCCATGTCTCTTTAAACTATTTTTGCTTATATATCCACCATGTCTACAAAGTGGAAAAAAGGTGTCTGTCTTTTTAGATAAAAATGGCTCAGATTGATTTGATCTCAATGTTTTGTGGTTGAGTTTGAGAAATAATACTACTCTTGCATAAGACTATGCATTTCCTTTAAGTTGATTGAGCCAGTTCTGTGTAGTTATTGACCTCTTATTCGCAATCTACTGTGACAGGATAAGGAAGATAGTTTCCCAGTTTTTTATGCAGGAATTTCCTAGCTTTCTGTTGTCTTTTTGACAAATTTATTCCTGTGCATGAAATGGAAAGATTAGTGCAGTGCTGTGGCTCATATAATTTTATTGATCTCGAATGATTACTTTACTCTGCTAGTTATCCCCACTGAAAGGATCTGAAAGAATAAGATAATACATAGGACTATGTCCAGCCTGTTGTGTTTATACAGTTCTACTCCAAGTATTAAATCACGTGTTCTGGTTTTTTATTTGGTTTTTATTTTTATTTCATATGTAGTGGTTGATGTATTGATAACCCTAAAGCCCAATGTGTTCCCCTTGTTTTTATATTATGTTACCACCTCATGACAAGTTGATCTGTTATTGCCATGCTCAACATCACTTTTGGTGCCTTTAGAATTCTTGAAATGAAATTGAGAACTTAAGTAGTCCTATTAAGATGAATTTGAGCTAAGGTTCCTTTGATTCTGAAGACTGAGACATGGGCTATCTAATGATTGGCTAATATTATCTGAGTGAGTCATGTTTACTGTAATTCTCAGACCCAATTAGTGTTTTTTCTGTTATTCCGTAATTTTACATTCATGTGAGTTGTGAAACGTGAAGTGTTTTATATGCTTGAATACATAAGATACGGTTGGGGCGGAGAACCTAGGCTGTTTTTTCCTGTCTTGCTTCACTTCTGCCAAACCAGGGAAGGATGGCATGCCTCATAATTATTATGATTGCACGAAAAGGTTCATTTGACTCAAGTCTAAAGACTGACAACAGTTAACTTTCGGTTTCCTTTATTGTCCTATAGGTGGTTGGTCTGGTTGGGACTCGTATATGCATATGGAAGCGCATTGGAATAAGAGATATAATTTCATCACGCGATGGCTTGTTTACTAAAGGATTGTGTATGCGGTGCGTGATATTATTACATTGATCACACTTTTTTTTTAAATCTTCAGCAGCAATTTGATAATTGCATTTAAATTAATCACAATTTTTTTCTTAAATCTTCATCTGCAATTTGATAATTGCATTTAAATTAATTTGGTTATGACTTTTTCTTTGTCATTAGCAATATGGGAAGTTCAATCAATAATCTGGGAGTGAGTCCTGAAAAACTTTAGGTCACATCTTCATTCTTTTATTGCATTATATGTGGTAAGTAGCTTCAATCAATTTAGGGCCCATTTGGTAGGAAGTCAAAAGTTTCTTTAGAGACTAAAAGCTGCTTGTGGCCCGTTGGATAATTTTCTGAAAGTACTTTGTCTGGTTAGAAGAGTTTTCAGTGGAACCTGGCCAATGTCTTTTGGAAGCTCTTCTACAAAAAGCTAAAGCAGAAGAAGCCCTAACATACTGGCCGTTACTCTTCCTTAGTTAAAAGTTCTAGGCATATGGCCCGCCCAATTAATTGTAGACTGTAGTCAGTAGATGTTCTGTCTATCATTTTTTGATGCATGGTGTAAATAGACTTCAAGGATTTACTTCCTCGTGACTCTTTTATTGCAGTTTCTTTTGAACTTATGTTGATTATTTCTGGTGCTAGACCAAGGAATCATTTATATTAGACCTGGCTGTTTAGAAGCTTGAAAGGGTGGCGGGTTCAAGGCTTAATAGGAGTTTCTTAGCTTCGTTTTATGAGGTGGATCAAGATCTGGATGTTTCTCGAGGTTGCTAGTTGGGAGTTCGATAATGTAGTTCCCCCATGTTTTTAGTGTCTCATGCATATCAGATCCAACTAGTGAAGTGGGCCATCCTGGATCCCAGTTCACCAGGTTTGTATTCTAACTGGTTGGGCTTGGCTGAGATTAATGGGTATGATTGTGGTAGGAAGGGACGAAGGGTCTGTTATCCAGTAGTACTTAAACTGGAGAGGTTTTGTGACAAGGAGGCCTTCCAAGTGTGTTCCAGAATTTTCATTATACCTCTTTATCATTGCTATCTATGAAAGGATTTTCTCATTACAGTTTTTTTTCCCTGATCGTCAAGTTAGTTATGATATCTGAGCTACTTTTTAAGTTGTTATAGATTATACCTTTTCCATTTTTTTCTAGACCGTCAATGAGTTGCAAAATTTTGGCACCTTCAGTGTTATCTACAAAGGTGAAAATATCACTTCAGAAGAAACAATTTCAGTGCACATTTAATCTAATATTTTGCCATAGGTTAAATTGAAATAGATTAGTTTCAAGAAAGGCATAATGCACATTTCACAGGGATGCCCCTCAAACTGCCTAGATCGTATAATGGATTTGATTGAGTCAATTGGTACGAAGAGCATTGACTTCTATTTCATAGCCGTATTGCTCCCAAGTAAAAAAAAGGTTTAGTATTAATTATATTTTTCTCAAACAAATATCTTAAAATCCAATCTCAGTACTCTTACAGCATTGGTTTCAGCTAGATTACAACCACAAAGGCTGCACAACCACAAAGGAGGTAAAATAGGGTCACTAACACCATAAAGAATAAAGGTTGTGTATCAGTGAAACGGTTGTCAACTTTATGTCATGTATTACTTAGTTGTTGTCATCTTTTCTGTCTATTCCAATAATATATGTAGGTATGAAGTAAAGGGAGGACACACTTATCCTAGCTTTCCCTCCTTGTCAATCTTATTCTCCAAGTGTTAATGATCCTGTTGTACCTCCTTCGTGGTTGTAATCTTCTATAAGAGCCATGCCTAAATACAAATTCTTGTAGCCAGACTTCTGGGACAGAAATCTCCCTTTTATCTCTATTTCTACAGGTTCGTTGTGCCATGTTTTTCTCCTACCTTGACATTGTGAAAAGTATGCTATGCGGTACAAGGATCCTCCACACTAGAAACTCCCAAAAGTAAGAAATATATCTCTTAAAAGTCTTTGCACAGAAAACATTTGGCACTTTGAGGCTTATCTATGGTCGTGCCTCGGTTTTATGCTCTTATTACTAATTATCAGATATATTTCTGGATTAGTCATTTCATGTAGACGAGATTGGTATCGATGGATTGGGAACAGGAAATACGAAGAATCCCATTTCAAAAGGAGCATAGTTTCAATCTCGAAACTCATTGGTATCCTTCTCATCTTCACCTTCTAAGAAAAGCTTAATGTCCAAAGTGGACTAGTTTTATGAAGTAGAATATTAAGATGAAGACATAAAAGTCCCTATCACTGACATCCCTCTATTAAATACATAAAAAGCATTAATTCCATCCACCTCATTAACCAACTTCATAAAACATGCTTTATCTCCGACTCATTGTACCCCTGACAAGGAAATTATTACAGGCCTCTTGGCTCCAACAGTGCTTAGTTCCTGCTACTAAGAAGTTCAAATGATCCCTTTGAATTTATAAGAAGATTTTCCACAAAAGTGGACATGCAGGGATACACTCCATTTTGGTGCTGTGAGAATTGCAATCATTTTCCAGGTCAAAAAGGTCTTCCTGTACTTACAGAAGTGAGGTTTTGCATAGAGTAGATAGTGTAAATTTTTTTTAGTTCCAGTTTGATTTGATTATATATCTTTTTAGTTCCAGTTTGATTCATGTTAAAATATAGGGATTCTAATTGCGTCTGAGTAAGACTTATTTACAAACAACTGCTTGCTTTCCTTATTCTTTTCACTCAAAAGTAACTGAGGCTATATATGCCTACTTATATATGCCATGTGATGTTACTTATATAACATGGCTCACTCCCAGAAAATTTCCCGAGTCGTTGAATTTAAAGAAATTTAGAAGATAAGTTACAATGCTTGCGAAAATTATTTTCCCAATCTTATCCTCTGGAACCCAAACAGGAGGAATATTTCCTCTCTATTTTCTTTTTATCTTTCTCCCTGAAGTTTAATATACAACTGCCTGTTACTGATAGAATGTTGAAGTGTCATAATATGGTCAGGTGCAGTTGTGGCCATATGTTTTAGGGCAAAATGATGATTGTGGTAGAATAGCCATTATCACTTTATAAGAATACCACGAAAGTGTAAACTAATGAATCAACTATTTTGTAGAACTAAATGAAAATGCATTTGTCTCCTCCCAACATTAATGCATCAGATACAGAAATTTTAATGGAAGTCAAGTTCTTGTATAGGGTAGTAAAATGCAATAAGTTTATCTCCAAGTTTTTTTCATTCTCTGCTCTGTTTGATGTTATTCATTAGTTGGTACTGTTCTTACTATAGAAAGGGCACCTTGTTTGAATTTTTTTCTTACTTTTAATGTACTTCATTTATGCGTGAGCTAATTCACATATGAAGCAGAACATTCTTTGTTTACAAAAAGGAGAACTTCCATTCTTTTTTCTTTGTAGTTATGTAGATCCACAGGCAGTAATTGGGTGTGAGGATGGGAAAGTTCGTGTATTTGACATGTACAGCAGAAAATGTTCACAAATAATCAAGTATGTGTATGAATTCACTTCCAGCCTTCTTAGTATTGATAAACTCGAAGAAGCTTTTGTGAAATTATCACTGAGGCATATGGTGGTTTGGCTACAATTGCTTATAAGTCTTGTCTGTTGTATTCTTTTGCAGGATGCATTCTGGGTCTGTAACATGTTTATCTTTCAGTGATGATCAATTGATTGTTAGCGGTTCCTCTCTCGGCAGCCTTACTATGTCAGATCTTTCATCAGATCAGCGGGTAGCGACATTGAGTACTGCTAGTTCTGCAGGTTGTATTATATATTCTTTTATTGATTTTTTTGGGAGTTCTTCATTCCGTTTTGATCTTTTACATTTTCCTGTAAGTGTTCGTTAATGTGCAACTCGATGGACTCTACAAGTCAGATGAGGAGAAAACATGGTTGAGACAATGTAGGATTTCCAGGAGTTAGAAAAGGAGGTTGATAACAACCTCTCAGGCTTCCCCAAGACCGGTTGCTTACTAGGCTGGGGACTTAGTCAGCCTATCATGATCATCCATCTACAATCCTCCAATTTTACCTCTAATGAGAGAACCCACCTGTGTTTTCCTTCTAATTTGACCTTTTTTCATGAAGTCACCACCTTATTTAAGAGTATGGGTTCCATTTACAAGGCTATTCTATGGAATTCAACAGGTGATATGTATATAAGCAATCCTCATTCATCTGTCTGGGGCTATCTATCTGACAGTTGAAGGATCTTGTGTGCCTTCTTTGATGCTGTTACTTAAAAGAGTCGAACTATTGTCAGGAGACACCGAGCACCCTGTGCTTAAGAACATGTCGCTTGTGAACGGCATATATCCTACGTTCCAGCTTCTTGTTTCATCTAATTACAAATTAAAAATTTTCCACTCATCTAAACCAATTTAATGATAGTACTATTCTTTAGTCTTTTTTGAATGGGATCGCATCTCAAAAAGTTCATGTAGGTTGAATGTTTTGAAACAATGGTAGGATGCAGGTACCAGAACGGTGCTGCTTTTGTCATTACGAGTTTATAAGTTGGGCAAGTACCTCAACCCTTGGCATCTCGTTCTCTCATGGGACCAAAATTCTATAAAATTTCTCATCCTATGTGCATTGTAGACAGCCTACAACCTCATATATCTGGGTTCCTGATAAACTGAGAAACATTTTACTTCTAACTTCTTTGACAATGCATTGTCTCACTACCTCAAATATCTAGAATCCACATAAATTAAAAAATATTTTGCAAGTTCCTTCTTTTTTAATCCGTCGTTTCCAATTTAGTAATTAAAAGCATCCTAGATATAGTCTATGATGCTTGGACTCGGGTACGGGTATGCATCTGAGTGTCGGATCTTTTATTTCTAAAATATAGGATACGGGAACATAACTAAAAAGAGTTCAAATTTTGGACACGGGTATGTCTTTCAAAATTTAATTTTTTTTACTAACCCAAGATGTCATTTTAAATATACTAAAATCAATCTTTTACAAAGAAGGAAATGAGAATTGAATAAGGTGTTAAAACGAATAAGATAGAATTTTGGAGTTTAGTTTTTAATTATGGGAAGTTAATTACTAAATGTTATATAAAATAGAAAATGAGGGACTTGATTGCAATTTAAACTTAGTGGAATGCTAAGTAGCACTATACAAAACTCATTCTCATTTTATACAAAAAAATCCTAAACTATCGATATAAAAAGGAAAGAAGGAAAAAAGAAGAAAAGGGAAAGAAGAAAAAGAAGGGAAAACCTAATGTCACCGCCAAAGAAGAAAAGGGAAAGAAAAAAAATGGGAAAGAAGAAAAAGAAATAAGTAGAACGGGTGAAGTATCCGGTTGAAACTTGGAGGATTCGAAACATTTTCCATACCCATATTCATGTCTTGTCGTGTCCAACACGGGTATTTTGTCCATTTCGAAGAATATGAGCATCAGAGGATATAGTGCTACTTCCGTTTCATACTGGCACTAAATCCCCTTAACAATCTGAAGAAGTAACTCAACTTGTTCTTGTAATGCTTAATCGTCTTGATTTGTATTTCCATGATAATTTTTTCAAGTTGAACACCTGATTGAATACTTCTTTAAGTTGAACATCTCTTATGTGCTTCACAGTTTCATTATGCACAGCCTACTTATAGTGTATAATTATGAATTCTATTTATGGAATAATTGAGGAGGTGTCTTTCTTCTATAAAACAAACATATTTTCAGTTTAATTTTTGCCCCTTTTGGGTGGGGTGAAGAATAAGCACTAGGAAAATCGTTGTGGAGGTAAATATTTTGTTCTCGTGTGAAGTTTATGGTTTCTTTGGTTTCTTGAAGCAGTGCATTAATAACAACGGTTTTTTTAAATGCAAGAGGACGCATGTCCAAATGGAATGGTCATCTGATGACTGCACATATCTGTGGATCAAAATCATTGACATTTATTCCTTTTGACAACTTACCACAGGTATAAAGACTTTGTGTTTGAACCCAAGCTCTCATTTACTATTTGCTGGATCAACTGATGGATTTGCATCTTGTTGGGACCTAAGGTACGGAAAACCCTTTTGCTTTTAACTTGAGGCCATTCTATGTCAAGTTTCTGAGATTTAACTTCAGAGAGATGTATGGTCAGTTCCTGAATTAATTTTTTAATATTTATGTAGTAATCAATTCTAAAACCAAAGACCTCTTCACAAGGATTTTTACAATTTTCTCTTTACGTTCTTGGTTCTAGTGGCTTGGATACCAGACTACTTAAGCATTTACAATCCGTCCACTTTAATCCATATCCCGTCACTTTCTAAATCTGTACCTTTCAATCAGTGTTCTAAGAAGATCCCAAAGCTTACTCCAAGAGGCATGCCTCTTGCGATACGTTCATTAGGAGCCTCAAATGTTACACTTTACGTGCTCTCTATGTGAAAGATTATGGCTTGACTTAGTGAGTGCAATCCTCTAGGTGAGATTCCGTTCTCTGGCTCTTTTGAGGCTACATTTTGACTAACCTCAACGTATTGGTCTGGTTTTTAATGGCCTAGAACTATTCATGGGGTATTTGCTGTTTTAAGACAATCTAACATATTATATTCCTAGTAAAGGAGATAACCTTTCCAAAGTGAGAGATTACAGTCCAAAAACACACATATACTAGGCGTGGATTTAAAATTATTAATTGATTTTCTTGTAAAAATTCTTAGTTCTCAAGTCATGAAATTATTAAGATGTTGATTTATGGTCTTTAATATTTTTGATTGAAATATCACTATGACCATGCTAAAATTATTTTCTCAATTCTTCTACTACCTCTCTCTCTCTTTACCGTTCTCTATCAATTGGTACCGAAGTTGTTTGGTTTGTAAACTTAACACTTGCAAGGAGTTTTGATTCTTTAATGGATAAAAAAATGCCATTTTTTCCATGTTATCTCCATTGGACATCACTCCCTTTCCTCAATCCCTCAGGACAAGACATTTCTTTTTTTTGTTATAGGCAATATAAGCGAAAGTTCTCTCCCAATTCTTCAATTTTCCTTCAATCTTTTCCCTTTTTTTCTTTAATGTTACTCCACCAACTTAAAAATTGAAAAGCGAAAAATGAGAATTAGAGAAGACAACAAGTGAAGAGCATGTGCATGTTTAGCCCTCCGTTCCTATTAGTCAAATGTGACCTCCCTTCCCAAGTGAAGTTGCGCATTGTCATGGCAGACGGCCACTGATAGGTTCTCTTTCTTTTATTGTCTCTATGTTTTCATTTTCTTTCGTAAGGGTTTTGTTTTGCTTTTGGTTTGGGTCGACTATGTGAATCCTTTTTTCACCACATACAACATGTGATCTTTTGGCATGTTCTTTCAAGATTGCACCACTAGTATGTAGGAAGGGCTCCTCAGGTCTGCACAAAACACGCCTCAAGCACCTCAGCCAGTCATTTCCTTAACGTATCCAATGTCGACTAGTAATGTTGTCATAGATTTCATTTCTTATCTTATCCATTTTAGCATCACCACACATCTATGTTAGCATCCTCATTTTTCCAACAATCAACATTAATAATTTTAACATTCCAACTCTGAGAACAATAAAGCATAGCAGGTCCAATCACTATTCTATAAAACTAGCGTTTCCATCTTATAGGAATTTTCTTATCATACAAGATCATGGAGTATTTCTCGATTTCATCCAACCCATCCTAATTCTAAGAATTACGCCTTCTTAACTTCCTCATTCCTTGTTATAAATAATGAGCAAACAAAGAAAAATATATCCAACACAGTTTTGGGAACAAAATGATCCTCTATAGTAGTCCATTATTGTTATTGTTATTGTTTTTGTTTTTGTTTTTCTTGTAGCATTGTGTATGTTGTGTCTTGGTTCTTCTCAGCCTAAAATTTTTAGTGTCAAAATAGCTCTTCCAAAGTTTTAACATACGATTAATCCATTTTTAGTCTCATCAATAAGACAATATCATAAGCGAATTAGGAATAGTCTACTGGTCCACCATCAAATAAATATAGATATATATATTTTATTTTTTTACTTCATGGATTTTTATTTGTTTGTTTGCACATTTTTAATTGTTCCATTATGAATTTTGAAGATTGTTCGTGATTTACTATGTGCTTGTGTTGTATTTTAGTAGTTTTTTTTTTAAGTCTTTTGGTTTACGATGAGGTTTGACTTAAAACGAAGTGAGGCTTACTCCTTGCCTCAAGAAGGATAAACTCAATTACCAATTACACCTTTTCAAACATTGGGGACAATATCATTCTTTTTCTTCATTCTACCAGCATCTTTTTACTTTTAAAGTTTTATTCTAACAAATACAGAACCAAAATGGTTGGTTTTGTGTTTATTACCAGTTCCGATGCAAATCTGGTCACCTAAATTTGAGATGAGAAGAAATTCTCCATTGGTCGCAAATGGTTATTCATTTAGTGGAGAAAATCTTATTTTAGTTTCAAGAACATAAAATGAAGCTCTCACTTTGTCGAGAATGGATTATAAGGGTCAGCTACCCAGCCACCTTTCCTAGTTAAATACCCTACTGTATAGATGGATCTCATTGTGAAATCCGTATTAGTAGATAATTTATGGTTAGAGCCAAAGAGTTGTGTGAACTATTTAAGTTTCCAATAACCATTGATTATATAGAATTATACTCTACTCAGATATTAAAATTTGATAGAGATGAAATTAGAAGTGGATTGGAAAAATCACTCTTTTTTATTTCATTTATTTGGACATTGAAAGAATTTGTCAATATCAGGAATTCAATGTGGGCCAATTGCTTTTCTCATCTTCATCCTCTTCCTTCACTTCTGAAAACTAAATTCTTGTAGTGTAATTTACATTCTTATCAAAATTTGAGTTCAACAATCATCAGTGTTCACATTGTATTGTGCCTTCCAAACAACTTGTCAATATAATTCCTCCATCTTTATATGAACTCATTGAACCAAACTCTTCGGTTCTCATTGCATGTTTCAAGAGCATACGCATTCATTTCTGTTCCAATACAAGAATTTGATTGATGGTTTTGGGAGTATATTCATTTATTGAAATTACCTATAGTCTTATTTCCTAATCTTCTGAGATGGAACATTATGGTTTTGGCAGAAATTTGTCTGGACTTCGATGGTGATGAGAACAATGGAGCAAGTACTGAAAGGAAAATAATTAAATTTGCTGTGTATTTTTAGATGTATATTGGACATGATAAAACAAAATATTCATACCTGAAAATATATAGGACAAAGCTAGTGTTGGTTTAGAATTCATCTGGTTTTTTCTGTTTATACGTCAAAAATGTAGTGCGTTCAAGGAGTCATGGACCCTTATTATGGAAAACTTGCAGGACATTGAGAGCTGTGTGGAAGACACGAATCAGTCCGAATGTTCTTTATTCCATGGATCACCTACAGAATGACAAATCAACATTAGTTGTTGGCGGAATAGATGGCATAGTAAGAATCCTTGATCAGGAAAATGGGTTAGTACTATCACGCTGCATCATGGATGAAAGTAGTAGTGTTCGAAATCGATCAACAGACAAGTATGGAGCCATTCAGAAAAATGAAGTAAAAAGGCTTTCTGAAGATGCCCACATTGATCTAATGCCTCATCGGCCTCCTATAACCTGCTTGGGTGTTGGAATGCAGAAGATTGTTACTACACACAATGATAAGTACATCAGATTGTGGAAGTTCCACAAGACCTGACATTTACTTTCCTCTGGGTACGATTTTACTTACTGAGGTTTCAAGCAATTGATATTTCTCTGAGTCCATGCTTCCTTATAATTGCCATATTGCTCAAAATCTTTGGTCTCTCCTCAAACCCGATGTTCCAAGTGTATCTTTAGCAATGTTGTAGGTTCGTAGAAGCTTTAATTTCAGTGCTTATACTTATTGTTGGTTTAGTTTACTACGTACTGAAAGGGAGCTTGGAATGGTTCGAGGGCACAATGTAGCCCCCTCTTATTGTATTTGTATTTTTAGTAGCTCCAGTTTTCGTGCTTATCTTAATTAGTGAAATAGTTAATGCATGGAGAAAAGTGGCATTGGAATGGTTAGCTCCCGAATATTCAGACTGTAAAATAGAAAGCAAATAAACGAATAATAATAATAATAATGAAAATAGAATTAGTGTTTTTATTTTATCAATGACTTCCATCATAACACATTCCGGCGTGATTCTGTATCTTCATAATTTATCTCGCAATTGAATTTTTTGTTTAATTGTAGAGGCCATTCCTAATTGCAATTGGGAGGTTTTCCTTAAATCACATTGAGGCGTGCTTGGTGCATAGTACAGTACAGTATCATAGATGATATTTTTATTTCTTTTTCTCTAATATCACATTACTAATAAGTTTTACAAGCTGGTTAAGGATTGTTATTTCAACAACTGAGGTCAAAGGGTTCAAGAATTGGCACCTCCTTTTTCACTCCCCCATTCAATAATAATAGTAATAATTAATGTTTAACGTTTCTAACTGAGAACGATCTCTAACCTGACATTTGAGTTTCAAAATTAAGCAGATGAGATGAAAATATTGCAATAATTAAAATTTATTAACAAAAATTCTGATAATTTTTACTCTATTAGTAATTATTTTTTTAATAATATCTAGCATTGATTTGAGAAATAAAGAAAATGATATGTGACTAATAATAATTCCGTTATTTATTTATTTATTTTTGTGGTACTTTTTCCTTTTTCTTCACGTGCACTATGTTTTTTAACTTGCTCTTTTGCCACATCATTCTTCCAATCTTTGATGTGGTAAAAGATATTCCTCAAATTTCTCGACAGATGTTACTTGTCCCGAAATTAAATTTCGAGTCAAACCAATGGCGCCCCCTATTGGAGGGGATCTACTGGGATGCCCCGTTAGCAGACCCCTCTCCAATAAGGGAGCGCCATTTACCCGGAATTTAATTTCTGGACAACCAACAAATTTCATCTCTCTTTACCACTGACCTTCATGTTGTAGTGTGCAACTTTAGTCAACTCTGTCATTTGCAAATAATGTGGAAAGTCAAGAAGCGCGATATTTAATTCAAGATACAAAATAACCTTAACTTGACAGAAAGAAAACTTGTAGAAATTAAAGGATTGAACACAAGATATGTTTCGACCGTATCTCTAGAGGTTTGACGATCGCTTCTAAGGGTTGTGCTATATGTACCTTATGGTACACATAGCATTTTCCCGCTTCTAATGTTTAATCTTAACAAGTTACACATAGCATTTTCCAGCTTCTAATGCTTAATCTCCTGTTAAGCATCCATTAAAATGGATATAATTCGGTTGCACTATAAATTAAGCCTCAAATTGGCAACGAAGGTTACAAATGTTCATCCAACAAGAGTAAGTACGGAACACTTTCTTCAAGATAAAATCGTAGATCTACGAAGAATCACTCAAGAAACTTCACAAACGCCTTCTGAAATCACAACTGTAAGAACCTTTTGTTCTCACTAGTTTCACTCAAAATATTACAAAATCAAAGGCTAACAATTAGAGATCTCGGTTCTCAAATGAGACATTTAAGAGAGAAAACGAAGTAGACCAGAAACCCAAGCTCAAAGAAGAAGAGCTCTCTCAAAAACAAAACCCAGAATAATGTGTGAAGTGAAACAGCACACAAGTGTTATACATTGGAACCATCCAGAAGCCAAGCCAAGGGTCAAGATATGGACACGTGTCAAGATCCAGTTGCACCACTCCACTAAAAAAGTCGCACTTTATAAAAACATGATTTCAGTATAAAAACTTAGGGAACGCAACCCGGGTTTGAACCTCAACAGTCTCTACCTTGCTACCTTAATTTTCGGTGCATAGTGCAACCACGACCATACCAATGTTTTCATATTTCATTTGCTCTAAGTACTTATACGTACATTACAAAGTATCAATAGATAACAGCTTTAAACCATTTTGAAATTTGTTTAAAGATATTATTTTTGTCCCCATATCTAGAGGTTTAAATTGTGTAGCAACCTTGCCAATTTTGAATATTCCTTTGAAAATAATCTCTTATGAAATGATATTCAATATCTATATGTTTAGCCCTATCATTAAATATGGAATTTTTACTCAAATGTAGTGTTTTGGTTATCAGAGAATAAAATTTCATTTTCATCAACAAAACCAAGTTCATTCAATAAACAACTCAACCATATACTTTCTTTAAAAGTATTAGAAGCAACAATATATTCTGTTTTAGTTGAGGACAAAGCCACAACCTTTTGTTAAGATTTCCAACTAATTACAGTACCATACAAGTAAAGAAATAGGATGGTATTGATTTTTTATTATCTCTATCTCCAACAAAATCAAAATCAGAATCAGTATAACCTTTTAAAGTTACCCCATCTTTATTCATTTTAAACAAGACCAAAATCAGAAATTCCTTTCAAATATTTTGAAAGTCATTTTAAAGCATTCCAGTGTTCTTTACCTGGGTTACTCATGAATCTAATAAGTATGCTAAAACTTAATTCAAGTATGGATAAAGCACTATATAAATAGAAATTTAAAGTAAAGTGCAATAATGTAAAGATAACAAGCGAATTTAATGAGGTTCAATACACAATGTATTCTACGTCCTAGTTACCAAGCTTTCCGTCACGAGCAAGGCTAAATGCACTATAATGGTAACTTACAAACAAAGAGTATCAATCCTTAAGTGACTTACAATAAGGAGCATTCATCCTTAGGTGACTTACAATAATGAGCACATATTGTTAACAATAATCGAGTTTTCACAAGGCTCTCAAAACCATCAAAATATAAACAATAATTTTACAATTGAAAGAACTATCTTA
>CAIGRN010167528.1:0-14762 GCA_903798345.1 Fraxinus anomala | reverse complement strand
CTGAATTTACAATTTGGTCTTCAAACTTTGGATTCTGCCTTTTTTCAGCAATTTTCGCTTATTTCTTTCAATTTCATGTTCAACCATTGAGTTTTACCTATATAACATAAAATACAACAATTTAGGATATATTTTATTAAAAGAATTATCAAATATCGATATTTTAGGCCCTGTATAAGTGTATAAAACACACTTATCAATTAGCTTATGAGAACATTGGACTTGGTGGCAATAGCGCAACCAGGAACCCGGGAAGACCCTCTACCTCTAGGAATAGAGGAAGAGGAGGACCAAGAAATAGGCCTCAAGAAGAGCCACGACTCTATTGCACTTACCATCGTTTTCATGGCCATAACAAAAGTGAATGTCGAAAAGCCACCAAATCCACAACAAGCAACCCTCGTAGCACTAGGGAAAACCGCCATCAGGATGAAACTTCGAGGTAGTACTCACTAGAAGGGGAGAGACGAGGCGAAACTCGCTTCGATATGATAGGAACGAAGACAGGAAAAGACCCAGGAGTGGACAGCGGCCTAGGAGAGACCTAGCCGTCGCAAACGAACACCAATCCATTCGAGAAATTGATACAATCACTGGGAGACCATATGTAGGAAGTGAGTCCAGGAATGCACAAAGGCATTACACTAGGGAAGCCAAAGACCAGCCTATGGCCAGCTACATAATAATTCAGTCCCAAAGGACAAAATCCGTAGAGCCTATTACATTCACTCAAAAAAATGCGATGGACGTACACTATCCCCTCTGCGATACACTAGTAGTGAGAGCTGTGGTGGCTTGAAATGGATTAAAGCTCATGCTAGTAGATAATGGGAGTTCAGTAATATCCTATTTGGTTCTGCTTATGACAAGATGGCGGTAGGCCATGAGCTCACACCTATGACATCTCCATTGTACGGGTTCACAAGAGATAGCATTATCCCAAGAGGAAAGATCACTGTGGCTGTTGAAATGGGAACCATACCCCTAGTAGCACACAACTTCATGCAGTTCTTGGTAGTTGATCGTCGGTCTGCATACCATGGAGTACTAGGAAGACCCGCCTTGAAGGAGCTATAGGCAATCACTTTCATCCATAACCTATGTATGAAATTTCCCACTAAACGAGGAATAGCCACCGTCTGAGGTGATTAGATGGGCTCAAGGGAGTATTATCTCAATTTTTTAAGAAATACTGAGCTACGGGAAGTTAACATGGTGCTCCTTGATATTGAGATGTCTGAAGCCCTTGAAGAAGGACAACCCCCTGCACAAGGAAAAGATATCGAGATGGCAGAGGTTGTTGTGAAGGACCGACCTGAAAAGGTAGCCTTGGACGAACTGGATCCTCGAATCATCAAATCCAAATCGCAAGCTACTCTAATGGAAGAACTGGAAAGCTTTATAGTGGATCCTCAAGATACCTCAAAAGTCCTGCAAGTAGGAAAGGATTTGGGAGAGAAAATGAAGAAAGATTTGAAAGATTTCCTCTGTAAGAACTCAGATGTCTTTCCATGGAAACACGAGGACATGATCGAAATTGACCCGAAGGTTAGTTGCCACCATTTGCAAATTGATCTAGGCCAAACCCCACACAGGCAGAAGAGGAGAGCCCTGAACGTGGAAATGTATGAGCTTCTAAAGGAAAAAGTGGAAAACTAATCAACAATGGCTTCATTAGGGAGGCGCCCTATCCGAAGTGGATATCCAATCTCGTGCTGGTGAAGAAACACAATAGCAAGTGGAGTGTTCATTGACTTCTCCAATCTCAATCAAGTTTGTCCAAATGATGGTTTTCCACTTCCTCGAATAGACCAATGGGTAGATTCAACAGCTGGACACAAGTTGCTAAGTTTCATGGATGCCTATTCTGGTTACAACCAAATTCCTATGTACCCGAAAGACGAGGACAGCACTTCTTTCATCACGGATAGAGGATTATATTGTTACACGACGATCTCTTTTGGGCTAAAAAATGCTGGAGCCACTTATCAGAGGGTAGTAAACAAGATGTTCACCAATTAACTTGGCAAAACAATGGAAGTCTACATTGACAACATGCTCGTAAAGAGCCGAGGAGCATGTGAAATACCTAGGCGAGGCCTTCCAAATTCTGAGAAAATATCGAATGAGACTAAACACTCTCAAGTGTGCATTGGCATAGCATTTAGTAAGTTCCTAGGGTACATTGTAAATCAGAGAGGGATTGAGGCGAATTCGGAGAAGATCAATGCTTTGATTGAAATGAGTCACCTCAAAAGCCAAATGAGGTGCAACGGCTCATCGGCAGGGTAGCCACACTTAATCGCTTTATATCCAAAGCCACTGAGAAATGCCTTCCCTTTTTTAAGGTTCTCAAATGAGGAAAAAAGTTTCAATGGACACCAGAGTGTAAGGAGGCATTCCAAGCACTAAAAAAGTTACCTTGGGCAAGCTCTCCTCATGTCTAAACTAAAGGTAGGCGAATCATTGCTACTTTATCTAGCCATATTCGATGATATCATCAATTCGATTCTTACAAGAGAAGAGGAGACGCATCAGTTGCCCATTTACTACGTAAGAAAAGCCTTGTTACTAGTAGAAGTGCGCTACCCAGACATGGAGAAGCTCGCTCTTTCCTTGATCACAACTTCTCGAGAGTTGAGGCCATATTTTTAGGCTCACGACATTCATATACTAACAAATTTTCCCCAAAGCAAGTCCTCTATAAACAAGACGCCTCGGAAAGGTTGCTGAAGTGGACAGTAAAGCTCAATAAGTTCGACATAGTATGCAAACTCAGGGCCGCAATTAAGGGCCAAGCCCTAGCCAATTTTGTTGTTGAATTTGCCAAGCTCCTTTAGTTAAGGTGAATATGGAACTAGTTGAGCCTCTGGCCTGGAACCTCTTTGTGGATGGGTTATCCGGAGAAGCTAGTTTGGGAGCAGGAGTAGTCTTGGAGAGTTTGAAGGGACATAAGCTTAACTGTGCAGTAAAGCTCGGATTCAAAGCATCCAACAATGTAGTTGAATATGAAGCGCTCCTAGCTGACCTTCATCTGGCTAAAGAGTTGCAACTGAAAATGTTGGCCATCAATAGTGATTCACAAATAGTAGTGAACCAGGTCAATGGGAATTTCGTAGCCAGAGAAAAACAACTTCTTCCCTAACTTTGAGAAGTTCGAACTGACACAGGTTCCCCGCCTGGAGAACTCCCACACTGACGCCCTGTCAAAATTGGCTAGCAATAAGGATTTTGAACCTCTTAAAGTGGTTTCCATAGAACACCTTGTTGAAACCTCCATCGTAAAGGGGAAAAAAGTGATGTGCATAGAGGGTACCCATTTTTGGATGCAACCGATCATTGTTTTTCTCAAAGAACAAACCATACTAAACAATGAAGCCAAAGCTCGTCAACTTCGAAGGAGGGCTGCTCACTTCATCCTGAAGGATCATGTGCTATACAAATGAGACTTCTCATCCCTACTCCTTAGATACACGGGGGGTGAAGAGGTGAATTACATCCTAAGAAAGATTCATGATGGAGTTTGCGACAATCATTTTGGGGGGCCAACACTGGCACACAAGGTATTCAGATAGGGGTACTATTGGCCCACCCTGAAAAGGGACTTGGTTCAATTCGTGTGAAAGTGTGATAGATGCCAACGCTTCTCCAAAGTGCAAAGGCAGCCCTCACAAGAACTCGCGGTTGTGTCAAGCCCTTGGCCATTTGCCAAGTGAGGAGTTAATTTTATTGGTCCATTTCCAAGAGGGAGGGAAAATGCCTGCTTCACCATTATTGCAATTGATTACTTTACGAAATGGGTCGAAGCGGAGCCGTTGGCCAAGAACACCAAAGTGAACACTTACAAATTTCTCTGAAAGAACATTATATGTAGATTCGGCATACCCCACTCCGTGGTTTCCGATAATGGTAAACAATTTAATAACAAGAAGATCAATGACTTATGCAATGAGCTCGAAATTAAAAAGTATTTTGCAACACCTCATCACTCCCAAAATGGCCAGGTCGAAGCGGTCAACAAAACCATCAAACTCACCCTGAAAAGAAAGTTGAATGCTTCAAAAGGGGCATGTGTTGACGAACTCCTCCACGTTCTTTGGGCCATACAAATGAACTGCAAGACTGCAATCTGAGAGGCCACATTCTGCATGACTTACAGGGCCGAAGCCATGAGTCCCGTAGAAGTTGGAGTGCCTTCTCCCCATTGCATCCACTTTAATGAAATAACAAACGAAGAACTGTGAAGGCTTGAGCTCAAGTTAGACTCGCCTCCTATCAAAGCAAGATGATGCACTACTACAAAGCCAAAGTGAAGAAAATGGCCTTTTGCATTGGCGATCGGTACTCCAAAAAGTGTTCCCATCATCAAAAGAGCTGGGAATAGGAATACCGGGGCCAAACTGGGAAGGCCCATATGGTATCACAGAAGAAGTGTGACCCGACACATACAAAATTGGAAATTTCAGGGGCAAGGCGATGCCTCATCCTTGGAACATCAAGCACTTGAGAAAGTATTATCAGTACGGAGGTCGTGAGGATTTATCAAGTAAATGTTATTATTAATTGAATGAACTGATTTTCACTTATGCATATGTTCTCAAAGGACGTCCACTTCATTAGAGGAGGTGGGGGTGCCACCTCTGGTGAAGCGGGTCAGTGGTGTCCTCACACATCATTGCTCCTTGTCGATGTGCATATGCCCCCAAGGGGTCACCTCAACCAAGGATATCCACTTCGTCAGAAGGGGTGTGGGTGCCACCTCTGGTGAAGCGGATCAGTAGTGTCCTCAAGGGTATCCACTTCATTAGGGAAGGTGTGGGTACCACATCTGGTTAAGTAAATCAGTAGTGTCATCACACATCATTGTTCCTTGTCGAAGTGCATACACTCCCAAGGGGTCACCTCAACCAAGGATATCCACTTTGTCAGAGGGAATGCGGGTGCTACCTCTGGTGAAGCAGATCAGCAGTGTTCTCAAGGGTATCCACTTTGTTAGGGGAGGTGGGGGTGCCACCTTTCGTAAAGTAAATTAGCAGTGTCCTCACACATTATTGCTCATTTTCAAAGTGCATACACTCCCAAGGGGTCACCTCAACCAAGGATATCCACTTTGTTAGAGGGGATGTGGGTGCCACCTCTGGTGGAGTGGATCAACAGTGTCCTCAAGGGTATCTACTTCGTTAGGAAAGATGCAGGTGCCACCTCTGGTAAGTGAATCAGCAGTGTACTCATACATTCTTACTCCTTGTCGAGGTACATACGCCCCCAAAGGGTCGGCAGTAATTATGATTAGGAGAAGTGTTTACACTTGGAAGCCATTTACTTCATCAATTTGCTTAAGTGGTTACGCTTAGGTGAAGTGTTTACACTTGGAAGCGATTTATTTCATCCATTTTCTTAAGTGGTTAGGCTTAGGCGAAGTGTTTATACTTGGAAGCCATTTACTTCATCTATTTTCTTAAGTAGGTATGCTTAGGCGAGGTGTTTATAGTTGCTTTATCCAGTTGATTAAGTTCTTATCTGGTTAGCATAGTTTAAGCGAGACGACAACATGAGTGAATTGAGTAAAAAATTTCATTACTAAACAAATCAGGGCCGAAGCCATTACAATAAGAAGAAAAAGAAACAAGCCAAGGATCTATATTTACAATAGTCATCGCTTCCACCTCCTCCTCGGGGGCTTCTTCTCCAATCTCTATGTCAGGCCGGCCACCAGTAGGACCACCGAACTCCTCTTCAAGAAACGCGATGTCTAGCTATGGATGCACCTCTCTTAGGCGAGACATCATCTGTTGGGCACACCATGAAGCCCAGTAGTTAGCAAAGTCATCATACTCATTCATGTGGTCGAAGTTGTCAATGTAGTTCTGAACTGCCACCTCACCTACTGACTTTACTTGAGCTTCGAAGAGCATCCTGAGTTTGGTTTTCTCCTTGTTGGCTTGCACCAACGCCTCGAAGGTAATTCGCTGGTGTTCATTAGACTCGTCGATCCTCTTAGTCAGGGCTACCATTGAGAAATAGACTCGTGGAGTTCGTTTTTCAATTAGTTTATTTGAATCTCAGCAGAGTCCAACTTTACTTCAGCCTCAGTCCTCTTCACCTCGGACTCCTCTGTTTCAGCCTTTACCTTCTTTAGCTCCTCCTCCCAATTTTCAGAGGACTTGATCCTTTGTTCGAATTCCTCATTTTTCTTACAAAGGCCCCGTACCAAATCCTCAGCCATTGTTCCAATACTTAAGGCCCTAGCCACGAAGGCATTATTGGCAGCTAAGAGGTCTTCCACCTCGCAGGAGGCGATGTGATCTTGTCAGTCCCTGATCCAGTACTTGTTGTGGACTCGGGTGATAGAAGCGGTCTCCGAAGGCATCATTTTCAATACTACCTAGGGGTGGTCATCCTCCTTACTCCCTAGAAAGTCAGTTGTTTTACCGCGAGGTGGGGCTTTGGCGAATTTCTTTAGCCTTTTTCGGGCTGGCCCTTTAGCCGGGATAGCAGTAATAGGCATGATAGCCTTTGGGACTTCAGAAGGGGCTGTAATAGTCGCCCTAGTTAGAGTAGAAGGAGGAGGCTTGGCCACTGTGGCCGACGAAGAGGAGGCCCTCGTTGGGCCAGATCTTTTACTCTTAACAAGGGAGGCGTATTCCTCCATTTCGTCTTCTTCGGAAGGCTGCTGGCTCTTCCTTAGCTGGTTCAATTTTTCAGCTTGCTTCTTGTAGGCGGATGAGCTAGTCTTAAGGGCCCTCGCCACGGTACATTAGGGTAAATCGTAGCAAAATCAGGCTTGAGTGTTTTCTTCTTCAAACAAATCGTCTGCATGAAGAGAAAAGAGTTAGAATAGCCAAGTAGAACATTGAATGGGACTCAAAAAACATAACTCACCTCGGGAGGCCATTAGTCTGTGCAGAATGAATTCTATATTCTTATCAATTAGCTCGTTATAGCTCCTATCCTTGAGAGGCAGCTGATAGGTGTGGCTGATTATATCCCACTCCTCAGCAGAAATTTCACACCTCAGTAACAAACCTGCAAACAAGAAAGGTATTAAACCACAAGAATTCACACAAAAGATAAACAGCTAGATGAAAGAACTTATTAGCATGTTCCACCTCGTTGGAACTGTAAGAGGAGCCATGGGGTCACCATCCATGGTGTCCAACCTCCCCGACACCCAGAACTATGATTTTCTCCATTCTTTAACCGAAGATGGCGACCCCACCACGAATGGGGAGTGGGATCCCCAAGGAGTTATGTAGTACCACCCTTTACTTTTTTCACCCCCAGTCATACTCTTGGGGAAGTAGACGAAGTGAAACATGCTAAAGGGGATGTCTACACCCAGGTTGGCCCGACGCCATAACATCCACGACCCAACCATCTGTGCCCAGAAGTTCGGATAGATTTGGGTTGGGGCCAGATCATAAGAACGGAGAACTAACCTAAAGAAAGGATGGAAGGGAAGCCTAAGGCCTGCTTTTAGCAGGTTTTCACTTATAGCTACACATCCCAGCCTAGGGTAGCAGGCCCTTTCATTAGAGCTGGGGATGATCATTTCTATGTTGCTGGGGATCCTAAAGACCTCTCTACACTTAGAAATTTTTTCGGGATGATGGTTGAGGCATATTCAGAAGCTCCCCATTTAATGGAAGTGTCTATGGGAAAGGTGGGAAATCTCCAAATATTCTCTCCCGACCTAATAGCGTTACTTATTTGGTCCGAAGAGATGACGATTGGCTCCCTTACACCCGAACGCCCCACACTTCACTCCTCACTCAGAGACATTTTCAAAGAGCTTTCAGTGGCCATTAAGAACTTTGAAAACTAGAAAAAGAAAGGAATAAAGTAGAAGAGTTAACCTAGGGATTTTGGTTCGAAAGAAAAGAAGTCGCTGGAGTTTTCAAAGAAGTTACCAGAGTTTTAGGATCTTACTCGCCTGAAAAATAGAAAATTTAGAGTGAGTTACAAGGAGAAATCGCAAAGTAAAGTTATAAAGAGAAGAGTTTGGGCTTTATAGGCGTCCCAAGTTCACCCCAACCGTTAGATCATTGTTGACAGAATCCTGATAGTCCAAACCCATGATTCATCATAACCATTGAAACCAAAAGTCACACAAGCAAATGGCTCTGATGGAGCGGTGTAATTTACGTGCCAACCCAAACACGTCACCTTGAGCTCTCCCAATCGTCACCATGATTACCATTTATGGCCTTGGGAGCGTGTGTTGGAAGCAAGCAACACCCATAAAAGCTGCATTAGGAAGGCACGAGAATTGTCAAATCATTAGCACACGACCCAAGGTTGTCTCATCAGCTGACACTTTGTCCTTCAGCTAGGACTTCACTTCACAACTTTTTCCAAAGTTGTCAACGCCTATTCCTTCGTCCTTCAGCCAGGACTTTGCTTCACAACTTTTTCCAAAGTTGCCAACACCTATCACTTCGTCCTTCATCCAGGACTTCGCTTAACAAATTTTTCCCAAGTTGCCAACACCTATCACTTTATTCTTCAGCTAGGACTTCGTTTAACAACTTTTCCCAAAGTTGCCAACTCCTAGCTTAACAATTTTTCCCATAGTTGCCAACACTTATCACTTTGTCCTTCAGCTAGAATTTCGCCTAACAACTTTTCCCAAAGTTACCAATATTTATGACTTCATCCTTCAGCTAGGACTTCACTTAACAACTTTTCCCAAAGTTGCCAACACTTACCACTTCATCCTTCAACTAGGATTTCGCCTAACAACTTTTCCCAAAGTTGCCAACTCCTATCACTTCGTCCTTCGGCCAGGACTTTGCTTAACAACTTTTCCCAAAGTTGCCAACCCATATCACTTCGTCCTTCAGCTAGGACTTCGCTTAACAACTTTTCCCAAAGTTGCCAGCATTTATCACTTCGTCCTTCAACTAGGACTTCGCTTCACAACTTTTCCCAAAGTTCTCAACACTTATCACTTCGTCATTTTATCAGGACTTCGCTCATACACACCTCTTTATCTCGTCCATAACTAACGCATATACCTCGTAGAATGACACGATATCACCGTCTCTACAAAGTTCATGCATTATATAAATATCCATACACGGATTTGACGGATTGTTGTTACGGGCTTTCTGAGACCCTCCACCTCATCCATCCACTTCACTCGCCACGTGTCGAACAAACTGATTTGGTGTTGCCACGTAGCTGACGACCTGAATCCATGTCGGACTAACTGATTCCATAATTCTTAACTGATCTCATGACTTCGAACTTCATAGAAGAGCCGAACTCTTCCGCCATTTACGACAAACGCAAAGGTCCGCACTCCGCATTCATTACGCTTTACAATCCGCTTCGCCACACCTCTACCAAGAACTTTTGTGAGGAAATCTATCCAAAGTCAAGTCCCCGACGGATTGATGGAACGTGTGGCAGGCTGCAAATAGTCAACTCAGTTGCTATGTCAGAATCATTTAATGTTTGCCAACCTCCGGATTAACAGATTGGCGCCTATGAAAGGACGACCCATCTAGGATCTGAAGCCACATGTCCCCCCATCCAACGGCTCTCCTCTTCTCTTCTCTAATATAAATACCCACACACAATGGTAAGGTGGGGGTTGCCATCTGAATCCTTGTATTCTAGTCTTTTAACTCAAAAAGCTTTTCACCACATTTGCACACATCCTCAACCACATCCCGACGACTGCTTCAACGCCAGACATCATTTTTTGATTGACTGAAACACTAACTTGACCGTCGAAGTGCTCGCGATCGCCTCCACCCCTACTGAAAAAGGCCACGGGTGACTAACGGCGTGTTGTCGTATGCAGGAAGGAGCTTATGTGGAGTATTATTCTGTTGGCCACGTGTCAGAGCCATTTTTCGGGGTCAACAGGTCCCACCCACTACATCACGAGATCTGATTGCACATGCAGGTTATCATCGCCACGGCCCCATACCCTCGATAAATTATTCGAAGGTGGCGGCTACCGGTGGTTGTGGTAATGGTGCTTCCGCGGTGGATTTATCGCCCATCTTTTTAATGTTTTGTTCATGATGTATTTTTCTCATCCTTTCTATCTCCTTCTTCAATGCTTCCTGATGGGCTGTCATTTAATATAAATTTATACAAGTAAATGTCAAACTAGTAAAGAAAAAAGAAACATGTACAAAAAATGTTTGATGGAAAAAATACTTAAATTAGGTTTAAGTAACTTTTAAGCTATCGTAACATGCTGATAATTTCTTTATGTCCAAGTTAAGTAACTTCAACAGTCAAATAATCGATAGATCTTTTTTATGAATGAGAAACACATGATTTGAGCATGTAAATCCGATAGCTATGCAACTTTTAGTCGATAGTTACGCAACTTTTAGTCCCCGTTTGACAAATTCATTTTCAACCATCTCAACATATGCACTTTAGGATGACAACAGAATGATCATCCCCATCTCCAGTCCCAATAATTGAAATTTACAACGAGTTTAAATTAAATTTACATGTTGGTAGACTAGTGTGGACTAACTCGCTCATGTTGACATCCCTACAAATGTAAGACTTGTAAAAAAAATGCGTATTTATTATTACTAAAAAGATGTGGGGATGAGCATTTCATTTATCAAAAATTATTGTTAAAGGAAAAAGTAGATATAAATATACATATCCCTTAGTCTTCTAATGATTGAAGTGTGTTTGTGTAGGTGGTTTAACATTGTACACCAAAGTAATGTGTTGAAATATCACCTCCATTGGAAAAGTTTTTTGTATTACACATTTGATAAATAAATAAGGGTGCGTTTGATTGCGAACATGAAATTTGTATAAAAAGAAAATAAATTCTAGGCAATTGAACTTGTTTACATGAAAATTATTGATTAAGTATGTTTGATTTATTTAATTTTCAATTTAGAAAATATTATACTTGTCCATTTTTTATTGATGAGTACATGAGGGAGACGGGATATGCAAGTATTTCCTGGAAAATAAAACACTACTCCTCCTAAGAAAAATATTTTCCTCGATTGTAAGGAAAATGTGGTCACGTGACCAAAAGTAGGAAAATGTTTTCCACAGAAAAAAAATGTCAATCAAACAACACTAAAGTATAAATTTAGTTTTAAAAAAAACACACACACACACACATTTTCCCTAAAAAAATATTGACAATCAAACGCACCCTAAGATTTTTGTCCTTTTAACAATATATAATTTTAGAAGAGTTGAATTAATTTAAAACAAAAATATTTTCCATGAAAAATATTGACAATCAAAGGCACTCAAGATTTTTGTCGTTTCAACAATTTATAATTTTAGAACAGTTGAATTAATGTCATTTATTTCATCTTATAAGAAGTATCTAAGTTTTAGATAAGCTGCAATATAACCAAATTCAAAAGTTATAAACTTGTAATTTTTAATTACATTACATTTTGCATCTGATTATTCTCCACATATATTAATGGCACTCCTTTAGATAGGGGTGGCAAATATACTGAGCAGCTCGCATTTCGGATCGTCCCGATCTGACTCGTGGACAGTTCGTGCTCATTTCGAGATGAACCATGAATTGAGTAGAGTTCAATTATTTTTTTTCGCGAATCGACTCATTTTTTAGCTTGTTTTATTTCTTTCTATTAGGAAAAAGAGTCGGCTCATGGGCTCGTGAGCGACTCAACTTGATCCATGAGGTTCACAATTCAAATTGATGTGGTAGAAGCTTATAGTAAAGAACAAAATCTCACAAAAAATCAAACTTGTTCACTCACTCGTGAATATCAAGAAAGAGAGAATAATTTTGAGAAATTTCTCAATACTATTAAAAATTCAAATTCAACTAACTGACATAAGGCTTATAACTCATATTTAAAATAGTAAATAAAATCTAAATAATAATTTAACTCATAGATAACGACTAACTCTAAATAATGATAAAATGAAAAATGCATTTTCAAAGCCCCGAATGATGGAATTTAATTGAAATGGTCGTATGGCATGGGCAAAGTCGTCGAATTTTGCTCATTAGGCCATTTTCATTATATAGAAAAAAAGGACACAAAATTTTCTAAAAGCACACACTCAGAAAAATTATTTTTTTGACCTCGATCCCACTCTTCCATTAAACTGTCTTCTTTTTGTGTTGCATTACAAAGGATCAAATCGAGCCTAACTTGTAGATACGAGCCTAACTCGAGTGTCTAAGTAAAGAGGTGACTCAACTCAATCCATTATCACCCCTCTTTCTAGAAGGCAAATAGTACATATCGCACTTAGAATATTATTTTAACTTGACTATGAAAGTCTTCATTTCAAATTGAATGGTTGGCATATTAAGCCTTAATTAAGTAATTAAGAATCTTTTACGTAATCAAGCTATCATGTTTTCACAATGTCGTGACATCAATAATTTATATCGCTAATTAATTAATATTTACAGTAACACAGATCTTAGGTTGTTCAATTCACGAAGACTAGAAATTAAACAAGAAAATTACTTAAATTAATATATTATTAATTCCTACAAGAAAAATGAAGGAAGAAAAAGACTTGACATGACATGACATGCATGCATGCATGCATGCATGCAAAGAAATTGGTGAAATTAAAATAGTCAAGAGATAGAACTCAAGTCAGTCAATAATCAAGACAATAATAAATTATAATTAATAATTTGATATCATTTTAAGTCATAATTTAATTAATTAAATGGTCAATATAATTGTTAGGAAATGATCCGTCAAACAAGTTAGTGGAAGTCTTATATAAATTGACAAATTAACTAAAATAAGAGACCATTTTGTCTTGTTAATGAATAATTATGAAATAATTTATTTCAAGACACTTGATGTTTATTTTGGAGTTGACTCGTGGAGAAAAGTATGATGTGGCAACGGAACAGGAAGAGGAGGTGCAGGTACAGAGGAGGTGCAGGTAGTGCTGGTGGTGTCGGTGGCGATTATGTTGGTAGTCATAAATGGTGGTGATGTTGGTGGTGATGGTGAGGTGATGCGGCATTCTGTTGGTGTCGGTGGTGGGTGGATGGGATTGTGTACGACTGTGACAAGTAAATTGACTAATTTGTAATCAATAAATAATATGTGATCGATAAAATAGATAATTTGTGATCAATAAATAATATATGACAAAAAAATGAGATTGCAACTAAATTTGTAATCGTGATTCAAAATTTATTAAGTCGTGACTAATTAATTTCATAATTTGTGATTGTGATATAAGTTGTGACTTATAAAATTTATTATTTGTGATCGAAAAATATTATATGACATATTAAGTTGATAATTTATAATCGATAAATAAATTGTGACATATGAAATTTGTGATTTATAATTGAGAAATAGTGTGCAGGTCATGTCAGGGACGCAGGGACACGAAAGCAGCATCGCGTGCTGGCCATGGCAGGAACGCAGGCACGAGAATGCACTTTCAGGCACGCACCGTGTGCATGTCGTGGTCATCTAAGGTATCTTAAGGTTTTTTCAAGCACTTTCAAGAAATGTTTACAGGCCAAGTCCGGCATCATCAGGTTTTTCCAGGCACGATGTTCAGGCCATGTCAGGCATCATCAAGTTTTTGCAAGCAGGGTGTGCAGGTCATGTCAGGAACGCAGGCACACGAAAGCAGCAACATGTGCAGACCATGTCTGGGACGCAGGCACATGAAGCCAGCAAAGTGTGAAGGCCGTAGCAGGACGCTGGAACACGAAGGCAGCACCGTGTGCTGGCCATGGCAATAATCAAGACAATAATAAATTATAATTAATAATTTGATATCATTTTAAGTCATAATTTAATTAATTAAATGGTCAATATAATTGTTAGGAAATGATCCGTCAAACAAGTTAGTGGAAGTCTTATATAAATTGACAAATTAATTAAAATAAGAGACCAATGTGTCTTGTTAATGAATAATTATGAAATAATTTATTTCAAGACACTTGATGTTTATTTTGGAGTTGACTTGTGGAGAAAAGTATGACATGGCAACGGTACGGGCGACGGTGGTGGTGCGGTGGTGAGGTGATGCAGCGTTCGGTTGGTGTCGATGGTTGGTGGGATTGTGTACAATTGTGACAAATAAATCGACTAATTTGTGATCAATA
Source organism: Fraxinus anomala (assembly GCA_903798345.1). Taxonomy (NCBI): domain Eukaryota; kingdom Viridiplantae; phylum Streptophyta; class Magnoliopsida; order Lamiales; family Oleaceae; genus Fraxinus; species Fraxinus anomala. The sequence continues at coordinate 664 of CAIGRN010167528.1, read as the reverse complement.
AATAATATGTGATTGATAAAATAGATAATTTATGATTCATGAATAATATGTGACCTACAAAATGAGATTGCAACTAAATTTGTAATCGTGACTCAAAATTTGTTAAGTTGTAACCAATTAATTTCATAATGTGATGAATTAATTTGATAATTTGTGACTATTAGATAATTTGTGACTTATAAAATTAATTATTTGAGATTGAAAAATAATATGTGACATATTAATTTGATAATTTGTGATCGATAAATAAATTGTGGCATATGAAATTTGTGATTTGTAATCGAAAAATAATGTGCGATTAATTAATTTGATAATTTGTGAACGATAAATAAGTTGTGGCTTATGAAATTTGTGAGATGTGAGTGTAACGTTTTGTGATTGTAACTAATAAATAACTGTGAACATAAGCTCTATAGTATCGTAACCTTAATATATTTAAATAATAATTTTTTAATTATATATTTAATTAATACAAATTAATTATGACCTTATTTTTGAAACCTTAAAATATGTTTCTTAATTTTGAAATTGTATGTTCACACTACCTTAAATGTGTATTGTTCCCCTCATTTATTTATTAATTTACTTTTAAGGGTCCATTTAAAAGGGCTTTCGCTTCTTGTAGAAGAGCTACCTTAATTAGTGTCACGGACCGCAGCTTCAC
>CAIGRN010167524.1:0-13257 GCA_903798345.1 Fraxinus anomala | reverse complement strand
TATATAACTAAAGAAGATCAACCTGAAACCTTTAAAAAATTATCAAAATATAGAGAATACTTAGAGTAAGTTGAAAAACTAAAAAAATATCGTATAAATAATTAATAATCCAAGAATTTAGAAAATCCAAGAAACTAAGAATTAATTCTTAGAACTTACAATCCAAACGGAAGAATTGTAAGATATAACCTAAACAATTAAAAGATAAAAGATATACTTTACAAATAAAGAAGAAAATGGTAAAATAGTATTTTACAATTTTATATTATTAAAAATCATTGTGAGTATCTGGCAAGCTTCTGACAAATTTTTTTTAATAGTGTAGCATGACCCTTAATTCTTAGTATGTATGGGAGTATAGAGTTAAACTTGAGATTTCATTTCCCAGCCTCCAATTTTTGACCAACTAAATGGATTATGGGCGTCATTTCTTCTTTAATTATTATCAACCTTGATTGTTGCTTATGACAACAAACATGTGGGAATCATTTCAAGAAGTATGTGGGTGGATAGTCCAAAATTTCAATAATTAGCTCTCAATTTTTTGGTTGAAAATTCTTGTAAGTGCACTATTTTTATGGTGGAGTTGTACTTTCAATAAATTTTACCATTTATCACTCGTTCAACTTTGTTTTGTTTTTGTTGTTCTTCTGTTTTTTTTATTTTGGATCGACAAATCAAATAATATCTCTCCACTCTTTTGGGAGAAACTAATCAACGTTGAACGTGTATTTTATGGTGGAGTTGTAACTTTCCATAAATTTTACCATTTATCACTCAACGATGGAACTTTGTTTTGTTTTGTTTTTTTTTTTTTTTATCGACGAATCAAATAATATTTCTCCTCTTTTGAGAGAAACTAGTCAACGTTGAACGTACGTTGCACGTTATTATAAACTGATTTATAAGTGCTGTAAAAGTAATATTTAGATATGCATTAATGTTAATTAATTTAGATTAATACCAAGAAATATATAGTTGACAATGAATGTTAAATCATTTATTTAATTTCTAATTCAGTAAAATTTGATGTTAATTAACATACATGTACGTGAATAATGAAATGCATTCTTGAATGTAAAATTTTAATTAACTTATAATTACAAGTAATAACACTGAAATGTATAAATAAAAATGAATATTAATTCGGTTAATTAATTGAGAATTAATAATAAGGAATTCATATATTAATGAAAACACACATGTGAAATGAACCGGCAAAATGTATATGTACATTGAAGGTAACTAAATAGTTAAATAAACTAAATATATATTGAAAAACGAAAAATAATGTATTATTGAGATAATTGAATTATAGTATGGATAGAACCGTTAAAAAAATGATTTTCACTCGATGTGATATCTAATATATTATAGATTATATATAAGTTTTGAATAAATAGATAGTAATATATATCTTACGAAAATATAGTCATATTAAAGTTTAACATTGACATTTTAAATTATAATATGATTATAAGTAAATCCAAACAAGTACATGAACAAACGAGAAGCTCAAACGGAAGCAATTATAAACGTGATTGTGTGTTCAATGTGCACACCATTTCATAAATAATTGAACGGTGACCGAACCTGTAACTGATTATACATTTCACTTTTCAACCTGTAAAACCCTACCCTCTCTCTCTCTCTCTCTCAAAGTTCAATCAATCAGAGATAATCAAACTCAGCCTTGTACGTTTATTTTATTATACGCATGTATTATTGCTTTCTTGTAATCAGTTGTCATTTAACGTCGATGACTTACGCCTCTTTTGCTTCATAATGTGTGTTGAAATTATGCGGAACCAAAATGTGTGTGATTTTATTTTTTTGTTGATATCTATTTCCTGTTCGAAGCTTGGAATTGGTTTCTCCTCGAGGTAATTGAGAGAAATGGGATTTTTTTTTTTTTTATTTGAGTTGATTGAAATGTATTTGGTTTCTGTTTTGCTTCATGTGGATACGGTGGATTAATACTGCTTAGGAAAAAAAAAAAACATGATACATTTTGGGAAAATCAGAGAAGCATGTGAAAGGCTTTTTTCTTTTCTTTTCATTTTTTTTTTTTTTTGAAAAATTCTGTTTCATTTTGTATATGCCAAATCATGAATTAGTATCCGCATCTGTTTGAATTGAGTTCTTGCGTGTTTCCATGACCTTTAAGACCTGGAGAAATGGACAAATTCCTTTTCTTAAGTACTGAATTCCATGTACATATTTGCTTAATATCCGTCCATGCTTAATGGTGATTTTTTAAGGTATAATGTAGGATTCAACAATGGCATCAAAACTTCATCAAATGCGAGCTAAGACTACTGAAGTTTCCAACTTTATTCTGAAGAATTCAAGTGCTTATTACAAGCAATTGATAGAGAAGAACAAGCAACATATCCGGGATCCTCCTACGGTGGAAATTTGCCAGAATTTGGCTAACCAGCTCTTTTATACTCGCCTTGCCAGGTTTGCCTTTTAGCACTGCCCACAAAGTCGCTGCCAAAAAATCTGAAAATCTGCCCAGTTTGGATAGCTGACTTCGTGGGTTTATTCCGGCCGAATCCGTTAGAATTATGGAGAGATTTTTCGTGGTAACTGAAGATGACATTGTGGGCTTTCCAACGGTGTCCGAAACCGACGGTATTAGTAGTCGGAAGTAGCTGAAACATTACCGTAAACTCGTTCGAAAAATTTGAAAATCTGGGCAGATTTTAATTTTTCGGTAGCCGACTTTGTGGGTATATGCCGGCCGAAATCCCTTAGAGTTATGGGGAGATTTTTTATGGTAATTGAAGAGGACATTGTGGGCTTCCAACGGTATCCAAATCCGACGGTCTTGGTGGTCGGAAGTTGTTGGAAAATCGTACTCGCTCAAAAAATTTAAAAACTCAGTGACCATTTGTGAAAGAAATTTAAACTTCAGTGGCCGTTTATGCAAGTTTTAAACTTCAGTGACCGATTTGTGATTTTTAGGCAACTTCAGTGACCGTTTGTGAAATTAACCAACTAAAATTTGGTACATGTAACTTTTATAAAACTAATAGAGAAGATATTACAATATAAGAAAATTGAGAAATAATTAAAACTCTTTTTGTTTTGTCGAGTCATTCACAAATAGTATTTAATTTATTTTTAAGTTCACCCAATATCTTCTTATATTTTCTTCAATCCCATAAAGAAAAAGTCAAACATTAAGACCTAAGAGAAATTAAATTGTAATGGCTTTAGCGAAAAGCTCTATTGCACTCTTATAGGAAAGTAAGAAAATTGATAATATTCGACTCATTTCTTAGCGAAAGGCCCTGTCGCACTAATCAAAATTTAAGATATGCTTATGTTTTCTTGAATAATAATTCTAACATTACCACTTTAAGCAAAGAATTTTGTCATTTTGCCAGAAAGAATTGACAGATGCAACGACAGGCGAAATGATGATAGAAGATGATTTGATGGAAAATCTGATTGTACAATTTAATTATAGAATGTTATATGATATTATGTTAATTTTTCTGACAATGTAACACGATTCGCAGGCAAATGATGCTACTCGATGCGTTGGGTCCCTTATTGGATTAGGTTTAAGTTAAATGATAATAATTGACTTAAATTAACTTAACAGTGGTTATTAACTACCCAACTAACCAAGTCACGTTAATAATATGTTTTCGCCCACTGCACCAGATCGCAGGAGAATTCCAGTGAAAGTAAGTAAACGGCGCAGATGAAAGTAAAACTCAGGTAAATTTTACAAATGGTGGCTGAACTTTGCACTTACCGTTATCTTGGCCATTAACTTTAATTTATTTTAGATTCATTATTGAACTTTACAAAATGTTTCATTCAACCACCGTGTCGGTTCGTTGTCCACTTTTAATTAAACATTTTACATGCTAGTGTGCCAATCGTAAAATTTGATTGAAACACGTTAAAATAGACGTTAACGTGAATCACAATAAAATTAAGCCTAAAATACATATTTAACATGTTTTTAAAGTACATTATATTGAATAATACTGGATAGTTATATTAATTTTATTTATAACGACGAGTATACTTTTGTTCTCTCAGTCAAATAAGTGAGAGAAATGAATATTATTGTTGATAGCTAAAAAAAAAAAATATATAGTATATATATACCGATCAATCTTCAATCTTCTATACCAAACACGCTTAAAAACGATAAATTAATATATTTGGCCATTTACCTTTTTATACCGAAAAATCGAGAAAAGATGTAGATGGTTTGATTTTATTATAAAGGTTGGGAGGTTTTGTATTTTCATTTTAGGATAGTTATATTGTCATCACGATTTTTATTTGATACATCACATTTCAATTATAGTTAAACTCCTCAATATTTGCTTATTGTAACAATTATTTTTTTAACTTTTTTCCGTCAAATTTTTATCTTCAACATTTCATTAATTAGTACATCCTGTCTTTGATAATGATTTATATCAAAATATTTTGTTTTCATGCATTGAATTGAGGGAAATATATATTTTTCGTACTTTTCAATTATTTATTTTAAGAATATTATGAAAAAATAAGTTGTTTTTATACTATTTTAACGGATTTTTGGATATAAAATCGTTATCAAATACAAAATATGTTAACAATTGAAAAGTTTAAGAATAAGAATGATATGAAAATTTGTCAGGGACATAAGTGATATAATGAGTAAAGATTAATAATTTTAATTATAATTACAATACTGTGCAAGAAATAAAATTTGTGATGTTGATATAATTGGCCTTCATTTTATCCTATCTGCCTGAGAAGAAGAAGAAAGAAAGATCACTGTTTCTTTTCCTCTCTCTGAATTTTCTCTTATTTTTTGAGAATCTGAAAATAAATAAGAAACCAATTCTCCGGGAAATCTGGTGAGTGGAAATGCAGTGAGTTATTGATCTTCAGTTTATATAAACTTTTGGAACAAGTGACTGTTCTGCGGTTTTGGAGTTTAATTATCAAATATGTGTGTGTGTTATTTGAATCACAGGAACATTTTCAAGCGGATTGGAGTTGATTTTAAACGCATATTGAAATTTGATTTCTCTAGCAGATTCCAGATTGTGAAAAATTGCACTTCGATCGGATTCTATGAATAAAATTTGAGTCCCGAGGTTTTGTGATTGCAACTGGAGTTCCGTTTTGCAGGCCTTCATTGGATAATCGGTGTAATTAGCACTTTTTCCTATCTTTAAATTTGATTTCTTTATATTTCACTGACAAATCTCTATGTAAAAGAATTGCTATAGATTCATAGTGATAATATCCCAGATGTTAAGTCTCCATTTACAATTTTTTTTTCCCGATTTGAACTATTTACTGATGAAATTATGGGATTCTGTTTTTGCAGATTCCGGTGGAAGTTCATCTGAAAAATTACTGGTACATTATTTCATAATTTTGGAAAACAAATCTCAACTAATAACCCTCAAATGATGCATTGATCTTTAATTTTCAAGTTTTAGCAGATTTTTCCTCTAAATATTTACTTTAATTGGCGAAACAGAAGCTAGAGATGGAATTGAATAATCAGTCAATAAATAGAGATGGACTGTTTTTGAGATCCGAAGAGGCGAGGTCACCTTCTACGACGTCGTCCGACTTCGGGTTGCAGTGGGGGAACCGGAAGAGGATACGGGGCATGAAGTCGGAGGTCAAAGACAGAAACGGTAAAAACGGCTCAGCAAGTTTGGCTCCGGTTCAAAGGACCAGTGCCCGGGTCGATCGGCGGGTCATTAGATCGGATACGAAGCACAACGTTAAGGACTCAAATCCGATTAATGGATATTCAAATCTCCGTCAGCGTCCGGCTTCTCCATCTCATCGAATTTTGAGGTAATTTCTGTGTTTTTCACAATTGGGTGCTATGAGGTTGTGAAGGGGTTTGGTAAGTTATAAAACATGTTATTTTTAAAAGGTCTATTGTAATTGCATCTAACATCGAAACCCCTATTTGACGATTGAAGATTTTTTATATAGTTATTCTTAATCATATATTTACACAATAAAATTTTTTACACATAAATTCAAAAAAAAAAAAATAAAAAATCTATCTTTTAACTATGCATTCATCAAACAGGGGTGCATGTGTTACACGGAATTTATTAAAGTCAAACCTTTAATTTTTATATTGCTTAATCATAACTCTATCCTTGAAGCTTGATGTGAATTAAGGTATGTTTTAATGCACTATTTAATACTCCCTTCATCTTACAAATTTTATTCACATTTATCTAATGTATTCCTACATTGAATAATATTTTAAATAGATATAATTCGCATTTGTTATGACAAGACACGTTAGATAATAATATATTACAAAATTAAAAAAATCAACTATAGAAAAATAGCCTATAATTTGAGATAAATAAATAAATAAATAAATAAGGTCTATTCGAAGGAGTATTTTACGAATTCAATTGGATCAAAAAAATTCAACTAAATTAAAAAAAAAAAATCACTTTTTTTGATACTTTTATCCATTTAACTCTTCATTGGAGTCTTGAAAAGTGGGCCACGTTTGTCCTCAATTCATTTCTTTTTGCAAGTATTATTTATAAAACGTCACTTAAGAGGTTAGAACACGTATTGCAATCTTCAATGAATTTCTATCCGACGGCCCAGGTTTTGCCACAAACAGAGGTGACCTTTTATCCCTTTGCATTAATGTTCTTTCCTCTCTGCCCCCCACTCAACTCCTCAAATATCTTGACCCTTAACAAATAAGTAATACCAGACCCTGCCTTAAAAATTTCCCTACTTTTAAGCAAGCCCACAAGGCTATTTCCGTAAGTTCCTTTGTTGCTTGTACAAAATTTTAATTTTTTTTCCATGTCGACTATATCTAGTTGGATCATGCTACATTAAAAAAAATTGATTAACAGACTTTGATATTGTGATGCATTAATCCTGATAACGTCATTTGTCTGATTTTTGATACATACAGATTGTTAATCAGGGTGTACTCGTGTGTACAAGCAATTTAATCCTACATGGTTTTTTGATTGGTTTTTATGTTTGTATTTGTGCCTTAAAGGTACTATTAGAATCAATCTTGTTTTAGATGTATTCTTTATTCTTACTCTGTTGTGTCAATTTGTAATGTTTTTTGTTCTTTGTGCCCTTTTGGATTTTAGGAATTCGGAGAGTTCAATTGGTATGAGGGGACAAAGCAACGGTACACGGAAGTTGTCATCCCCGGACAGAGGCGAAGGTGGGAAGGACAAGAAACGTACTGCCAGTATGAATAACAGCCATCGCCATCACCACCAGAATAACAATGGCAACCACCGTCTCTGTAGTGGCAGTGGTGGGTCAGCATCATCAGAGACGGCAGCAGAAGGGAAAAAAGGCGGGTCATCCTCCGGGGGCGATGGGATTCCGGCGGTGTGGCCGCCCAAGTTCGCGATTGCCTTGACAAACCAGGAAAAAGAAGAGGATTTCATGGCCATTAAAGGATCTAAGCTGCCTCAAAGACCAAAGAAACGTGCCAAGTTTATTCAGCGCAGCCTCAATGTAAGTTTTTTCACCCCCTAATGGTATTTTTGGTTATTTGTATTTGACTTAGCTGGAAGGTGTGGTAGACGAAAAGAAGTTAAAATTATATTTAGTAGGTGCCTAGACGGAGCAAGGAAACCGATAGAAAGAAAAAGAAATGAAAATTTTATAGGTTTTACTAGTGCTTAATCGTGTTTAATACTTGACCCAAACAAGTCCTTAATTAATTGTTTTGCATAGCCGAAAATTAAATTATACATCAATCTCTATGGTTGTACACGATTGTTAATTAATTTATTTGGTGTAGTCTTGTCAAGTGGGTAATTGAAATCTGCCATTAAGGAATCTATATTCCTTACAAATATGTTATCGCATATAAATATTACCATGCCTAGTAAGGAGTATTTGCTGGAATAAATGAAATATATGATGTATAAACTAAATTTTCATTCCTTAAGAATTAAAATTTAAGATTTTAGATGAGTCGCTGACATAGTACGACAAACACATGTTTTGTGTTAAGTTAAAAGCTAAGAAAAAAGTACATTTTTAATAAATGAGGCTTGGAAAAAGTCACTTTTGAAATTCTAGATTAATGCAATAGTATGTTTTGTTTATTATTAGTTAGTGTAAGCAACGTGGGCCTGCGACATCCATTGATGTTGTGTTGGCACTACTAGAAAAGAATAATACTATGCAACTGTTTGATGTCCATTTCTTAGAATATATTTTTTGAGGTTCATTTTTTCAGAATATATTTTGTAATTTTTTTTTTTTTTTTCGGAGAATTGGGTGGTTAAAAAATAGGGGAAGAAAATTGGTTTATGTGCAAGACTAACAAATTGAGGATTATCTCTAAGTGATGTTGTAGGTGATGTGAGATAAAATGATAAGATCAGCTAAATGTGTGGATTTGAGACATTTTATCGGTCTTATTATTTAATGCCGTCTCATACGAGATAATCCCTAATTTGTACATGTAGCTAAAAAATTATAGGTGTCCATTTGTGGGTAAATGAGTTGAATTGTCGATGTTTTGAAAAGATTGCCCAAAATTCATGGTTGGTCAAGTTAGGGATATAAACGAGCCGAGCCGAGTCGAGTCGACTCGTGGCTCGGGAAAAAGGGATTGAGCTTTTTTGGCCCGAGCCGAAAACTTGACCGAAAAAATAAGGCTCGACCCAGGCCTTTTCAAGTTGAGCCGCGGCTCGTTTTTTCTTGAAATTCTTTTTTTTTTTTAAGCTAGCTATACAGCTGCCTTTTTAAAGGCAGTCGTAGCTACCTTTGAATCTAAAGCCAGCTGTACAACTGATGGTTGCAAGTGCTAAAATGGATAAGACCTGGGGAATGCCTTGCTCCCATGTTGAAGCCATGCTCGAGATGTACTCGGTTAAGTGCATTTCTGGGTTCCAAGGCAGCATTGTCGGTTAGCATTCTGGAGTGATTGGATTGGTAGTGCATGGACGAATGCATGACACGGGCAGAGCCTGGCATGCAAGGCATTTAGCGGAGTTGGCCTTCGGTCGAACGCAGCCTATAGTCAGGGCATGCAAGCCTGAAAATCAATTGGTGGAAGTATTCTGAGCTAGCTGGACTGATTTCACTGAAGCGTTACTTTCGATTGTTGTATGTCAAGAATTTGATATGTGCAAAGCAGTTTTTGCAGGTAGGTTGGTTACTGACCATGTTGGGGCAGTTTTCTTGGTGGAAAACATTTGAAATTGAGCCCTAATGGCTAGGGTGTCAGCCACCTTTAAAAAGGCTGTCGTAGCTGCCTTTGCAAGCAAGTAGCTGCTTTATTTCAAAGGCCAGGGCCAAAATGGCCCATGTTGGTGTGGCTAACACGGCGGGCTCGAGCTTACAATCGAAATTGATGCTCGGCCCTAGCTAAGCCAGCTTGGGTTTTTCTCGGGCTGAGTCACGGGTTGCTCGAGCCGACGAGCCGAATTGACACCTTAGGTCAAATCGGGTATGAGCTAGCCAGTATTTTTACTTTTTGTGTTTCTCATTGTAATTTTAATAATGATGGACAAAAAATTAGGCTTCGCATGGCCTACATCTCCAGCTGAGGTTTGGGAGATGCTTTTTGTGTACAAGTCGAGCTCTATACGTCGAATTTTTATGTTTTTTTCTTTGTGACAGCCCAAATATCCATACTTTTAGGTTTAGTAATTGATGAATCTTAGCCTTTGTTTGATACTGATTTTTTCCAAATCAATTTTTTCACTCATTCATTTTCTACCACATATTTTCCGAAAAAAGAAAAACGTTTTTTAAATGTTTCCATAACTTTCCTTACAAAAAACCACACATTCTCTGAAAGATCACTTTTCACAAAATCAACTTCAGAGGAGGACTTGTGTGGTTTACTTGATTGTGTGCACATGGTTGTTAATCAATGGGTTTTTATTTATTAAATCGCCAAAGGAAGATTTAATAAATATACTGGTTTAACCATATCTGGAGATAGAATTTTGGTTTTATGCCCTTTATCCTATCTTTTTTGTTTCATTTATTACTCCTTTTGTTTCTATCATAGGACCTCTAAAAAACGCATAGATAGATAAGATAGCGTTTGTCATTTCCATGTTGTATTATGATGGTATAGTGGAACCTACCTTGGACCACATAGGCAATTGACAAAGCACAGAAAAGCAAAAACAGTCGACAAAATATTAGGTAATTTGTGTTTAGGTTGGTATTTTCTTTCGAGTAGTGATAGTCTTGGGTTGTTATTTATATTGAACTAGTAGAGTTTTAGTAAAGTTTCAATCTACACCATTTTCGATCCCATTCTTTGACTAATATTATTCATCATTAGTTATGATAATAACTTGCAATGATCCTCTGAATTGTTGTGATTCATTTTAACGTATTGAACAATTAATCAAGGGATTTACTGCGACGTAGATCACTGACATTATAACTAATGATGAATAACATTACTCATTTTTTTGAGTGGATCAAAACATATAATGTGGGTCGTGTGATGGTTCGTTTTGGTCACGTGCTGAGCTTAGGGCGAGCCATCACTCAACTTTTAGTTTACACCTGTATGACATTCGAATTGTAGTATACCTTTAATATTCCAAAAATGTTGTCAAATCTACTTCACGCACACCTCACTTCTATTCGCAACCAAGTTTTAATTGGTTTCTTGTGCTTTTGCAGTTGGTAAGTCCGGGGGCATGGCTTTGTGATCTTACACTAGAACGGTACGAGGTGAGAGAGAAGAAAGTCTCCAAGAAGGTAATCATCTTTGGTTTGATTTATTGAAGCTTGTGCACGTACGTCTCGAGTATATCTTAATTACACTCAATAGTCGAATTGCATTGTCATTTGGGTATGGAGATTGAATAGTTTAAACAATTTGGACCTTGTAATTTTATTTATTTATTTATTTTCAGAGACCAAGAGGGTTAAGAGCGATGGGGAACATAGACTCGGACTCAGAGTAAAATTGATATTAGGAATCAAACGAGGATTTATACGTGAAAGTGGAAACAAGTGGGAGAAAATGAGGACGAAATTTATGAGAGTCAAGGCTATGAGATATATTGTGTCAAATTTGTATTCGATTGACTAGTTACCTCATGTATAATGAAAGGTGAAAATTTTATTTAAATGATTTCACTTTTTATGCCATCATAATCTATTGTCTCAAACAAATTGTTTATATGTAGTGAGAGTGTGGGACAGTGATCCTTTGTCTCATATGTAGCAACTAGTAAGTTACTCTGAATACCTGATTTGTCTATTTCTAGATCTTTGAATTGTTTAGCGTTGATGAAAATTAAAAGTAATTATTAAATATTGTCCTACAATAATGATAGATTAAGTCGATGTTTATCTCCCTTTAAAATAAATTTTTTTAATTCTCATACTCATTTTCAATTATATAAGGTCATACTAGGTTTCATTTCATTTCAATTATATAAGGTCATACTGCTCTTATTTTGAATACATAAAGTAGTTTACATAAACATTTTTCCATCTTTTTATTCAACAAGGCTTGAGACTCAAATACTATAAAAACTATGTAAACTAGTAACATCATAATTGATGGAGAATGCAATTTGAAATAGTAAATTGATGGAGAATGTGTAATTAAAAAATAAGAAAAAGTTTTGGGTTTACGTGTAATATTATTTTATTGAAGAATGCGTGGTTGAAAAGAAGAATAAAAAAAATATGTTTTAGAAAAAAAAGAGGGAATCAAACAAGGGCTAAGTTTCATTATAAGAATATAAACATTTTTTATAGTAATTTACTCAAATCTTTGTTTTTCCGATTTAATCAAGCTTCATAGTTTAAAATTATGCCCATATTTGTTGGATATTAAAATCAGATTTTTTTGTAGATTTTGATAAATTTTAATGAAATGTGTGATTGAAAAGTTATGGACCTATAAAACATGTGATTAAAATTAATTATTAATTTTGACTTAAATTAAAATTTAGATTTTAATTTACTACATGGGCTATAACTATGTACTCTCAATAGAATAATGGTGAATTGAATGTAACTTTTTTGAATTCGAAGTAATTTTTTTTTTTTTTTTAACTTATAGTGTCATTTAGTAAAAAATAGAACATTTTACTATTTTCCGACATGAACGTGCAAATATTACAAGTTTGTACACCTATGAAAAAACATTTAAAAACAAGGAAATTTACAAAATACATTGTGTATAGTGTGTAATTACATTTACATACTGTATTTTATAATTTACATTCATTTTTTTTTAAAATCAAATTTATTGATTCCCTCACTTATAGTGGAGGTGTGTAATTACATTTACATACTATATTTTATAATTTACATTCATTTTTTTTTTTAAATCAAACTTTATTGATTCCCTCATTTATAGTGGAGGAATACCGAAGGGATAAAACATCAAAACAATCTAAACAAGTAGAACCATAAAAGTCACAACTATTCAAACCATTACCAACCACAACTTACTTTCTCAAATAAGCTACCCCCGTCATATCCAATCGAAGAAATCCTCGAGCAAGCCTCGAAAATTCCGTCCATGTGGTATACCATTGCGACAAACCTTTAGCTCGCATCCCAACTAAATAATTAGCCACTTGATTGCTTTCTCTCCACTGGTGTGCTATCTGAAAATCGAACTCTTGCAATAGCTTACAAAAATCCCATAAATACCACAAGGGACACTTACGTGATAAAATCCAAGAAACCACCAAATCGGTGGCAACCGAGTCGAGCGGCTCGTCGGCTAGTCAAAAACGAGGCCGAGCCGAGCAGGTCAGCACGCTAGACGAGCCGAACTTGCTCGACGAGCAGCTCGTCGAGCAAGCCCACGAGCTAAGCTCGTGGACTCGTGTAATATGCGAGCAACGAGTCGGCTCGACTCGTGACTCGCAAAAAAATAAATAAATAAAAAGGGATTAGAACGGTCATTGAAAAAATTCAGTGACCGTTCTGGTCACTGAAATTCAGTAACCGGAAGAATTTTTTCAGTGATCGTTTCGGCCCTAAATTTTTTTTTTTCAATTTCATTTTCTCCTCTAAATACTCATCCATTCAACCAATTTTTTTCACCAAACTTACTATCAATTTCTCATTCTCTACTCTATTCTCTACATTTCATTATCAACATCGTTCTATATTCTTCTACATTTTATTTTTAATTTTTTTTCTATACTACTACATTATCTACATTCACTTCTCAATTCTACTTCAACATTCAATATCAATTATTCCATTACAAGTTTTCAATCACAA
>CAIGRN010167503.1:0-17941 GCA_903798345.1 Fraxinus anomala | reverse complement strand
TTTTTTTTTTTTTTTTTTTTTTTTTTAACAATTAGGGATAAAATTTGTTCCCATTGTCAAAATAAAATAAAACTAAAAAACCAAAACCCCCCAAACCACGGGAAAGCAAATTCAAGAAAAAAGAGAAAAATAGTATAACGTAACATAGAAGTTGGAAAAGGAATTGCCTAGAAAATTTTGCCTATCAAATAGCTAAAAATGTGGAAAATGAAAAATAATTCCAACTTCCATGAAAAATTCTACACATCAAACAAGGCCTTAGTAGCATTCAAAGAAGATTGAATTAACATGCAATCCTTCGACTTTATTATTTTGCTCAAAATTGACTTTATGATTAAATCTTGCGAGGAGATTGAAGTATACAATGTTGAATTTGAATTGAGGGATGAAGGCAAGATTAATGCAAATTCAACTTAAGTTGAGCAAGGCAAAGCCATATTCTAAGTGTCTTGTAGCACTTGTACCAAAACCTAACTTAGGACTATAAACAAGAACTTAGTGAAAAATAAGCCGCTTAAGAATTTTTTAGTTTTAGAACCTGCGGTTGACCCAAAGGCCATATTTGCCACGATTAACAAGTCTTCTAAGTTCTACCCCGTATTTGATAATTTCACATTCTCCACATCATTTCAATGAATTTTACCTTTTGAGATGATTAAATTGAAAAATTTCCCATTGCATAAAGCGAGTAGACCTACATGGAAATGAAATAATAATAATAATAATAATAATAATAATAATAATAATAATAATACACACACACACACACACACACACACTAAATTAGCACATATATTAACATCATTTTCTAGTCAACTAAAGATAATATCAATAGAATTTATGTTGGCTTCAATGTGCTAACGAAGCATAACTTCTTATGTTTTACCTTTGATGTCAGCCTTTTTCATATTCTTGAGAGAATCAAACAAAGATGTATTTTTTTGCTTGCTTGAAGACTTTGCGAAAGGATTAGATGGGCGATTAAATGTCACTTGATCTACAGCCTTGATCTTCTTTGTCTCTTCTACAGTCTTTACTTCCTTAGCATTCTTCAATTTGCTCTTTACATCAACAGCCTTTTCTAATTTTGCTGTTCGAGTTTCTTCAACTTTTTCGTCTTTATATTCAATCGGTTCCTCAACAATCCCTTTTTTTGTAAAGAAAGATGTTGATAACGCTTGTGTTTGAGATGAAGCTTTATTTGATGTTTTACTACATTCTGGTGCAGTAAAAGACTTGTCAATGGCATTAGCAGTTTTCGTGATGCCATCAGAGTGGGAGGTCATTTGAGGGAGGGCTTCTTTTCCTTCAGTTTCACTAGATAACCTTTCCTGTAAGAAATGAAAATGATAACCATCAGAACTTAAAAACAAGCAAAAAAGATTGAACGAATTAAATTAACTGTCGTATAACTTCACCTCCAATATGTCATTGAAGCGCTCCGCCAAATTTGGTAGTTTCAGTGCTGTTACAAGCTTTATAGCACCTTTGACTGATTTTTCTAGTGAAAGAAGTTTTACTAGTTCGGTGGCTCTCACAAGCTTGTCACCTTTGAAAATTTCAAGATGAGCATAATTAGTTGTCCACCATTTCATCATGCGAGAAAAGAAATAAACATAGGAAATCTGTCCAGTTGTTGTAAAAAGACTAACCATTGCAGCAAGATGCAATGAGCCTCAAGATGCATCTGTCTAGAGAAGCTTCCAAGTTGAAAGCCATGTCGTCAAGTGAGCTGTTGTAATGACCAGCAGCTACCATTTCTTCTATTATTTTCTGAATCTGCAATTAAGGATTGAGTTAGGCTTTGATTGATTTAGATACCATATTCCTTCCCTTTATTTTATGTGTATTATTTCCTTATCATATTCATGTATAGCTCGTCCATATATACACGTCTACGTGTTTTGTCGAGCAATGATGGGAAAACATATCACTCATTATTTTTCTCTATGCATTTATCAAAAATATTCAACATTCTAATTCAGTGAGGACATGCAAAGTATCCACCAATGTCATAAATGCCAAAAGGACAGAAAAATGGAAAAATAGCATAATTTATCTATTCCCAGGATATCATCAGATGCCTTCACCATTGTCTGATTACTCTTAACATGTCGTTTAGCAAATAACTGAATCGATAGAATTATGTAAATTACCTGGCACAGATGCATGTTGTCCATCATAAATTCATTCTCAAGGCTATCCGCTCCAAGATCAGATGAAGCAAGAGGGAAGGAAAGGTCAAGCAAGGTGAGGACAGGCTTGGAAGTTGCCTGCGAAAGCCATTAATTAAGGAAACATGAGTATGTAGTTTACGTAACAGTGCAGCAAGAACATCCATGAAGAGCGACTATACCTGTGGGAAGGATTCAGGAGACTTACAAACAATGCAAAATAACTTGTTTGCATTCAGTCCAACAACCCAATAGTTCTCACCTGCCTTGTTTAGCTTACTGGAACTGAAAACCAACAAGTTTTAGAAAGCTAATCTGTGTTCTACTTAAATACTGCAAAAATTATGGTCCTTGTAGTACCTGAAGAGTGGCATCCAACTACCTCCAAATTGATTTGTGAAGACCCTCAAGACCCCCTACATAAATTCAGTTCCATAGCATAAACTTGTATCAGCTATCTGTCAATTTATTTCACGTGCAGACACATATATAGAATGTCATTTCTGTCAGAGATGGTGCACCTTAGAATCGAAAGAACTTAGTATGCCTTCCTCGCTGAAGCCGAACCATGTCAAACATGAACCAGGAGTCAGAGGTAGCCGTCCTCTAAGAGATTGAGTCCCATTATGGATGTTGAACACTCTAAACTCAAGCATCTACAAGGGGAAAGATTTACTACATAAAATGTCATCTGGAGACCTCTTTGTTATGTAACGTGGAAAATATATTCATTCTAGAGTTATATAATAAGCTACAGCTGAAATTACCTATAGTCTTACACAAGCATACTTAGGGACCAAATGTGTGAAAATAAGATTGCTCAGAACTTCAACAAAGTACTTTGAAAAAGAAAAAAAAAATGAACGATATTCTTGTCACTTACTTTGTTAATCCAGTTGTGTCTAATTTATGGTTGATTTATTGACATAATATATTATTAATATAATTTAGATAGAAGATCATAGAAGGGAAATTCTAACAATACCTGATCATCAGAGGGAAGAGAAGGAGAAGCATGAGTGACAACTGCAAGTTCATTCTTGAAGCCCACTGCAGTAACCACTGGCCCGTCGAGGGAGAGAATGTACCTCTTTGATATATGAATCGACAAATTAGATTATCTAAGTGCAAAGCATTTACATACTAGTACTAACGATAATAAAAAGTATGAGCTATGATGCACCGACACGGCCACGTGTGTCCGACACGACGTGTTGGATACATCGATACTCGATTTTTGAAAAAAAAAATATTGACATGACACATCGACACGTTAATTAAAATTTTAAAATTCTTCATTTATATAGATTATGGTAGAAACGAAAATGATCATGGTAGAGTATCCGATGAGTATCAGTATCCGACATGAGTCCGACACGTGTCGGACAAAACACCTTACCCTAGTTGAAGTGTCACTACAACCAGGTACCTTACACTACTTGAAGTGCCCGTGCGACAGAGAGCATGAGTATCAGTTTTTGAATAAATCTGTTAATTAAGTTATTAGTTTAAATGTTTAATTTTACAAACCTGCAAGCCACCCTCAGTGAAGATGCGAAGAAAATGATGGCTAGTAACAGCAGCAATCCAAGCACTGCCAAGTGCTAATGCTCTAACTTCTTCGTCTTCAAAACGCATAGACCACTACGTTTTCATGAGGAAACCAATATTAGCCATTAACTAAATACTTTTCATCAGCAGGGTGATTAAATGCATATTTGGGGTGGTGGTTTTCAGAGATACCAATGCATAACATAAAAGATGAAGAGTGCTGACCTCACTGTTATTTGCCCAGGTACTGAACGGGCAATACATGAGCGTGCTCATATTTTTCTCACCCTTGCCTGGATTGGCAAATACACTTCCATTCTCATTTAAAGCAGCCATTGTGAAACCAAAATAATCGGTCATGGCAGGAATTCGTGGACCAGTACTCGTATCATGAAAATCTGTCTGCAGTTGAGTCGTGCATTATAATTTGTCAGCAGCTCATAGTAGAAAAGTAGCTCGAAGTAATGCACAGACACAGATACATGTGTCAGACACGATATGTGTCACATACGCCGACGCGTGATTTTTCAAAAAAGTGCTGACATGACACGTTGATTAAATTCTTTAAAATTCTTCATTTATATAGAGCTTTTTTGTTTGCTATTTTCTACCACATTTTTAGAAGAAATGTTATCGTTTATGAGCCCCACTTTCCCCTTCTTTTTTTTTTTTACTTTTATCTCACAACTTTCATTTTGCAACGGCTATATTTCTTCTAATAATGAGCAAAAAAATTGGCGCCCAAACGCCATCATAGTATAAAAAAATTTCTTGTTAAGTCTTTCAAATATGAGTACCTATTTGTAATTAACTAATAACTTTAAGTTAAAAATGTATAATATTTTTAATCAAAAAAGAAAAATGTTTATGGTAGAATGTCCGAGTATCGATATCGACACGTGTCGAATACGAAGTGTCTGTGCTACAAAGAGTATCACAATAATGCAAGTCAAATGCCCCAATTTCTTCATCATTTATCAGTTTTTAGGTAAACAAATAAATGGCTAAATGAAGATTAGAACCAAGTGCTTGAATTCTATTCATACATTTTGTTTGTTATAATGAAAGTGAGGTGCTAACTAGGAGAATAGCTTGGTTGGATATTATCGAAACACCTCCTAAATGTTGGATATTATCGAAACACCTCCTAAATGAACTTAACAATTATATATTCATTAAATTTTAAAATATTTTTTGTCCCTTTGGTTATTAATAGCAAACTATGATTTTCAAGAAATGAGCAATTCAATTCAAAAGACTATTTTTAAGAGAGAAGCAGTTAAAAATCACGAGGAAGAAAATACAGTATACCTCTATATGGGAGTACCCATCATGCGCCATTGTGGTTATACTTCCAAGCATGTTGTAGCAGAGAAAGTGCCTCTTTCCAGGTTGAGCAGGAGTAGCTCCAGGTTGAAAAGCTTCTTGCATTTTTGGCCCTGCGGTTGCTATAGTGTTTTTTACCCCGTTCTTTACATTGTGAAGGTCATTTTTGTGACCATTTGAAGACTTTTTACGAGATTCAACCTTCCTTGTAGATTCCAACTCATCGATAAAGTCTTCTTCCCAATCATTATCATATATAGACTGTTTACGTAATCTTTTTCTGCTAGGTGGCTCTGATTCACCATGGCTGTCTTCATTGAGATCTCCCAAACTACCTGATGAACCAGGTTCTTCTTCATTGTCAAACAAGACAAAGCCACTTGAACGCAAACTAGGAATATCCTCTGTTGGAGATCTCATTGAGGATGGCACCGCCGATTCCCATAAGCCATACTTTCCTATAACATCAATAACTGCCAATGCATTGCCATGAGGTTTCCATGACATACAAGATATGCAATCATTGAATTTCTGCCTCTCAATATCCTGCTTCTTATCAACATCCCATATAAGAACCTGCCTGTCCACACTAGATGTAGCCATATATTTTCCATTAGGTGACCAAGACAAGAAGCAAATAGGTTCCGAATGATCCCCTCTAAGAGAAAATAGCTTTTCAGCAGTGTCTCTATCATACATCACCACATCATTTTTCAAACCTGGAATGGCTAACATCTCTCCATCAGGACTCCACCCAAGTATGTTCATAACCGAAATATCAGATCCATTGTTAGGAGCTAGGCCTTTGAGGACATGAATTGTATTTCCAGATTGAAGTTCCCAGAAAATAATGGTTCCAACGGAATCAAGTGAAGCCAAATATTCACCTTTAGGATCAAAAGCTAAGCTGGTGACAGATCCTTTATGTCCTTTTAGAACTCTTGCAATTGTTCCATCAACTGTGTTAACAAGTTTAATGCCCTCGTCATCGCCAGCAGCTGCCACAGATTTGTTAAAAGAAAGGGCACGAAGTGGCAATGTAAATCTGGTGATATTGGTCTCAAAATCTCCCCCTGACAAAACGGATGATATGGAAAAGTAAGTAAAGGCTCAAATAACCCATATGTCAACTGCAAAACAATTATCGGGCCATGAATAAACCCCAAATGAACGCATAAAAGTGGCATGAAATTTAAGGAGATACATTTCCTAATATTAAGTGTGTGTGTGTGTGTGTTTGTCTACCATTATTATAGAAGAAATAAAGTAATTAATAGTATTTTTTGGAGAATGTGTGGTTGAAATTTAAAGTAACTTTATTAGTTTATATGTAGAATATTTTATTTGGTGAATTTGTGGTGGAGAATCTTACCTTAGCAAACAATGTTTTGGAATAATGTGAGACAAATGGGGCCTAAGGTAAAAATTAATAGTCACTTTGCAGCTTTGTGTCAGGCTGTTTAACACTCCTAATAGTCTAGGAACCCCAAATAAGTTTACACAAACAAATCAATATATTAAAATTTCTGAGATTAAATCAAAGCCATCATTTGGTATCCTAATTGTGGAGCTCAGAAGCTTTTCCAATTGTTTTTGGTATATCCTAATTGCATGATATCAATTTTCTCCAGTCCATATAATCTTTATTTCCTCTTTTCCACGATTTTGAACTTTAATGGGCGCAAATTTGAGCTTAGATTCAAACCCCAATAAAACTGCATCGGGGAAAAAATTCAGAACACACAACGAAGAAAAAGCCCACAAAATATTTGCCTACTTGTCATAAAATAAAACAAACAAATATCAACAAATGTGCCATGAAGTTTAAGGGGGTAAATTCCTAATATTATGGCAACAAATCAATATAAATTTTGCAGCTTTCCACGAGCAGAAGAACCCCTAATGAAGACGTAAACGTACACAAACAAATTAAAATCATTTCCTTAAACAGGGGTGGATACTAATTTTAAAACTCCTAATAGTCTAAGAACCCCAAATAATTTTACACAAACAAATCAATTTTATTACAATTTCTGAAATTCAATCAAAGTTTTGGTATACCAATATTGCATAATATCATTTCTCTGTTCCACGGTATCTTTGTTTTCCTCTTTTCTTCGATTTTGAGCTTTAATGGACGCAAATCGAGCTTAAATTCAACCCCAAAAAATCTACATCGTGGAAAAATTCAGAAAAATAAAACGACAAAAAGCCCAAAAAACAGTTTGTCAAAAAACGAAACACAAAAATTCTAACATAAAAATTACCAGGGAATTTGTAGAGCTTGACGGAATGGTCGATAGATCCAGAAGCAAGGCAGGTGGAATTAGGGCTAATTGCCAAGGCAGTGACACCTTCTCGGTGATTCCGAAGAATTTTAGGAGCGTTCGAAGGCAAAAGGGCATCGTGAATACAGATCGAATTATCGGAGGATGAAGCCGTGACAATATGTTGACCACTATGGTCCCATAAAATGGAACAAAAAGAGCTCTCTCCATTTTCGCTCTTGTGAGCTTCTCGGAGCTTAATTGTTCGGATCTTCATTGAGGAGTAGAAATTTTCTCGGAAAAAGAACAGATTGATACGAGGAATACAGGTAAAGAATGTATAAAATTGAAGGTTTTGACTATGGCGGGAGTTGCATTTGAGGGTTTGAAGATTTGGCGGGAGCTGATTTTCAACATTAGTAGGTTTTGCCGTGTGGTTTTGGATATTATGAGCAAGGAGTCTTCACCACCGTAATTTGACATACATTCGAGGGTTAATAATTTGATGTATTAAAATATAATAGTTTTTATTTTTGTTCTATTTTATTTTATCTACGTGTGGGGGCGGAAGGGGAGGGTAAGCCTCAGTATTTTAAACGAAATTAAATCTCACGAATCGAAATCAAACCGAAATCGACTCCAAAATAATAATAATTAGGAATTGGAATCGTGAACTATTAATCAATTGAGTCTGGTTCGATTTTTGGTTCTTAGACCAAAAGCGTGAGTACCCGAATGAAACCGATTTTATATAATTTTTTTATTTACAATTTATAGATTGGATAAAAAATGATTAATAGCAAAAAATCTCCTTAAAAAGTTCACAATTGCGATATACCCCTTACATATTGGAAATAGCAGAAAATCCCATATTTGAAACATTTTATGCGAAAAACCCCTTACCGTCCAAATCTGTTAATTTTACCGTTAAAAACAATAAAAATTGCAAAAATTAAAAAGAAATAATTACAGTTGCGATCCTAGACTTTTTTATTTTTAAAAAAATTATATGAAAATATTTTATTTGTACCACCTAGATTCTCAAACCTTTAAAACTTATCTTCCCCCATTCCCACACCAAACCTTTAAAACCTGTCCCCTCATCGTGATAGTCCGTCAGAGCCCCTATAGGAAAGCTCGTCCCACACCCTCCTCCGCCATAACCCTCTGTGAACCCCTACTTTCACCCTCAATTCCATCTAATCTCCCCCCATTTTCCCTTCAGGACATTTTATCTGTAAAAGTCCCTCAAAATCCTAAAAATCCAGATACTACTTTTCAATCTCAAACTAGGCCGATATCCAAGAATCTTAAGGTCTATTTAAGAATCCCACCTCTGGATATTCAGAAGAATGGCGCAATTCCTAAACACGCTAGAAATGTATCTGAAACTGAACTGAAAAATGTATGGCCGAAAACTTCGAGAACCAAAACCAATTCGAAGGAGAAGTTGAGAAAAAATAGTAAAGTTTGTGTAACAGTAAATAACGATTTACACTCTATTACAATGTCACCCCCTCAGGTTATAGGGACTAAGAGGATAAAATCGGAGGTTTACGAAGGTTTCTCGCATGTGTTAGGTTTCTCGCATGTGTTCTCTTCTGAAACTTCACAGGTTAATTATGACTTGATTTCTCCTCCTCTGTTCAAATTTTTAGTTGTCTTTTATATGGTGGTGACTTTTTAATATTTATTATTATAGAGTGAGGTGTATGAGAAAATGTTGAAGCCATTAGTTGAAGATTTTCTCAAGTGGAAAAGTTGAATGTTGGCGGCAATGGGGCCGAGTGGATTGGGGAAAACACGCACAATTTTTTGCTACGCAAGGGAGCGGGGCATGGTACCACTTGCTCTTCATCACATTTTCAGCCTAAATAGCAGCAATGGAACTCAATCATCCAGGTAAAATTTCAAGAGATTTATCAGTGATCAAAGCAAATAGAAACGTCTCTTTATTAATTTTTTCATGATTGTGCATAAACAAACACACGTTTTAATTGGGCATGGGCGATATGGGGGGTGTTTGAAAGAGGAGTAGAAATGGGGGAAGAGGTTTTTTGTTTGGTTTAGGGTGGGAGCAGGAGTGGGGGAAGATAAGTTTTAAAGATTTGGGAATATGGGTGGTACAAATAAAAGATTTTGGTGTAATTTGTAAGAAAAATAGAAAAGTTTAGGATCACAATTGTAATTATTCATTTTTAATTTTTGCAATTTTTACTGTTTTTAACAGTAAAATTAACGGAATTGGACGGTGGTCGGTTTTTCGTACAAAATGTTTCAAATAAAGTCGGGTTTTCTGCGATTTCCAATAGGTAGGGGGTATATCGCAAATGAAAACGTTTTCAATGGGGTTTTCTGCTATTAATCAAAAAAAAAAAAAAACGAAAAAACGAAAAAACGAAACAAAACCTAAAACCTCTAACCCTAAAAAATTAAGACTATCTCCTACTTTTATATATATCGCTTCACATTAAATTGTTGCATTTCAGATGTAATATACATGTTAATCTTTATAGTTTATGTTCTTCCTGAATAAGAAAGTTCAAGCTAAATCGTGGTGTAAATTGATGAATCAAAGCATTCTTTCTTTGTAATTTAAGCTTTTTTTACTTTCTTGCATTGTTCATAAGCCCAAGTGATTTTTTTAATTTTTTCATAATGCATGGCAATTAAATTTGATATATTCATTGATTGGGTCGTTGTCCACCTTTTTTGTTATATTGAGTTCATGGTTCTTTTTTAAAATATAATTTGTTATTTATTAGGCAAAAAGAGCGAGTTCAATATGTAAATCGTAATTTTTTATACTATATACTTATGTATCTAATTAGTATTTTTTAAGTTAGTTCGTTTTAAGAGTAAAAAAATTTAAGCATCGTTCGAAATTAAATTATATGCTCCAGTATGCTTCATCTATGGATCGAATAAGATTTATTAAGATTTTTTTTCTCAAAATATAATCTAATTTTTTATTTTCTCCTATTTTCGTGATTTCTTGTATCTACTATTTTACTTCTTAAATATTTTTTAACTGAATTTTCTCTCTTGCACAAATAATTTCTAATAGTGTATTAGGTCTATATGCCAAATAACCTATATGAAATATTTATTAAATAAGTGTATATAAAAAATATTATGGGCAGAATCGAAACAAAATCGGAACTGACGGTTCGGGTTTGGGTTTGGTTTCAATATTTGCAATTACTCGAATTGTTCCATTTACGAAATACTAAAAGTATAATGGATAGTTTCGAGTATTAAAATATCTGAATCGACCCACTCGAAGCCCACACCTGGGGGGGAGAGGTTTTATTTATTTCATCAACATTGATGAAACATATAACCTTAACCCCATGTTTAATATCGTTAAAAAATCTGATTAAAATATAAATCAATATTTAATTTTAATCACACATTTTATAGGACCAACAACTTTCCAATCATTTAATTCTATCAACTTTTAACAAAATCTATTAAAAATCTAATTTTAATCTCTACCAAACGGAAGCTTAATCGACTCGAAAAATGATACGCTGATAATGAATGTAAGCTAAAATAGATGCCGATCCATCCACCAAAACTGATTATGATCGATTACTTATTAGGCATGTCAAATAAAGAATGTTGATGAAAATATCACAGCCCGAAATAAAGATGGCATATTTTGTCAAAATAAATCATACAATTGAACATGTTGTGTGGTGGCTAAATCATCACGCACTTCAAACCGCAAAAATTAATAAGAGAGCCATTTGAAAGTATAATACATTGACTTAATTTCCAATTAAGCTATCGTACCTCAATTTGTGTCAATTGGATCATTATACTTTTATTTTGTCTCGACTAAATCACTCTACTTTATGTTTGTATCAATTGAATCGTAATACTTAATGTCTCTTAGTTTAAAAGACCTAATTCAATTTTCTCGCATTGTTTAATGTCATTCGCTGACGTGGTCATCAAATTCTAACCCCAATGTAGGTCACTTTACTAAGTCCATTCACGTTGTTTAATGTCACACACTGACGTGGTCATGAAATTATAATCGAAAAACGTATAATCTTGAATTATTCTTAGTCAAACAAATCGAACGTGTAAAACGAGATTTTGGATTGTATCACTTATTCTAAGTCATTTCTTTATGAACACGTGTGATGGTTATTAATATATGAAAAATGCTAAGTGTACATAATGGACACTATAATGGTGTCCATATGTACACATGTTGGCCCCCTATTGAGGGGTTGTCTGTCACGTCAGATGGCCCCCCAAAAGGGAGCCGCCATGTGTACATTATGGACACCATTATGGTGTCCATTATGTACCCATAGCACAACCCTTAATATATAGCAACCACGTTAAAGTCTGAGATTAAATAATTTAATGAAATTGCATATACTAAATTGGAATAAAATCAAAGTATAATAACTTTATTAAAATAAATTGAAGCAAGAGGCCCAATTGAAAATTTTATCCCAGTACAGCGATCGCGAATGTTAATCTTTTTCTAACATTCAAAATATATATATTGTACCAAATGGCTTTCTTTTATTTTTTTAATCAATTACTCTAACAAAAAAAATATAAATTAATTCTCTAATAAACGACAATTTGCTTATTTGGTGAAGTAGAATACAAAATACTTCATGTTGGTAACTCAATTGTTTAATATATAGAAATAAAAATTGCAGGCGAAATAGAAGCATATTACACAATGAAGGAATCGAATGGAATCATTTATTTAAATAAATAAATCTAAAAGATCCAACAAGTGTTGGATTCGAGTTATTTTATGACATACGACCGTAATTATTTTTGTGGATTGCGATTAAAATAAAAAAGTTAGTAATATGATTACAGGTAGGAAATTGTTCATTAAGTAATGCTATTTAATCTCACTGAAGTTATAATCACGATCTATATGACACTAATATGACATTAAATAAGTCATTTAATTTCATCTTTTATTTAGTTTATCACATAATATAGGGTTATAACCTCGATAGAGCTAAATAGTATTATTCTAAAACCCCATGAATCCGATTTTTAGATCGAGTGACTTCTAAATTATCACAAGGATAAACTCTTAAAAGAAAGAGAATTTTTTTCAATTTGAAGTAATAAATGATACAATACAAACAAATTAACTCAAAAAAAAAAAACTTCTTATTGCAAAAATAAAAAGGGGCACTGTCCATTTTTGGTTTTCTCAATTTATTGGACCCATAAGTTTTGGGCTGAATGCAAGCCCAAGCTGCACTTATAAATACGTGTAAATCCTTTTTTTTTTTTTTCTCCTTTTATAAAAGTAAATCTGAGTTATTTATCGACAAATAAAATTAGGGGTGGACATTTTAATCAAAATTGAACCTTTCAAATTGGAATCGTATCAAAATTGAAGGTTTCAATCCGATTAAAAATTTTAATTAGGAACCAAGCCGAGAAACAAGAACAGATCGAGTCCAAAACTGTTCTTGGTTCTTGAACTAGAATATTGGATACTCGATTCCAAATTGAATTTGTCCATTTTACAATTTATTCACTGACTCAATGTTTTGTTTATGGATAGAGTAGAACCGATGTGAACTGAATGATTCCATTTATGAGATATTCGAAATGTAATGAGTGGTACTGGATATTAAAATACCCACTCATATCCAAGCCTAATGTAAAACATTTGTATATAGAAAACATTCCATTTCGTAAATTTAATCTTATATTAGAATCGCAAATAATTGCTATAAAAACATTGTTAACTATGTTGATTTTAGCATGTAAAATATATTTCAAATCGACAATGCAAATTCCATTGGACTATCCTTCTCATAACAAAGGTTATACATGACCTGGACAAATGTGGTCGAATGATGGACTATGCTTAAATTCGACTCTCAATTTACTCAAAACAATGTTGATCACCACATCTTATGATATTAAAATGGATTGTGGTGTTTATTTCTATGTCTACTCTAGGTCTAGTCGTCGAGTGAGGTGAGTCGAGTATTTTAATACCCGATATCATCCATTATATTTCAGATATTTCGTATACGGAATCATTCAGTTTCATGTAATAACTGAAATCAAACTGAAATCCGAAATTTCGATTTCGATTCGAAATGGATTTTATCTATAACATTTTTTCTTAAAAAATTCGTGAGTTGACAATACAAATTATCTACCAAATATCTAATTGAAATAGAATAAATAAAATATACCACCAAAAACATATTTCAACATTTTCTCAATCCATTACAAACATGCCACCAATTAACATCAAATATCTATCACAATAGCATCCAACTCTCATTGTGGATACGCGCGGGATGCATCAAGAAAGGTTAGTGGGATAGGCAACACGTAAGATATGATTAGAAGTGGCTACGATTGAAAGTCATGTGATTCAATTATTCAAATGAATGGAAGTGATTTATTATGCTACTTACTATTTGGACATTGCAAACTTGTTATTTGTTGGATCGGATCGTCATGTCAGAGTAAATAAATTGTAAAAAATAAAATAAAAATTATAAACAAAGGATAAATTCGGTTCTAGAGTCGGTATCCGTAGTTCTCAAGAGTCTAGTATTGATCTGGACTTGAGCAATTCTTGATTTTAGGTTCCTATTTTTTTAACATAAAAGATGATGGAAAAGACACTAAATAATTTTTACCCTTGTCATTTTACATTTTTGTTCTTTGGAAACATTTTACAATGAGGGTATTTTGGTGACTTTATCCCACGACAAAACATAAGAAAATCGGGTTAAAATCCTGAATTATTAACCACGTTTATTATTGGTATCCAAGCTTTCAATTTTCTCAAATCATATCCAAACTTCCAATTCGTTTTCAATGTGACCTATTCGATTTCAGTTAACGACATTAAAAGTGTGTTTAATTGGGAAAAAAAAAAAAAAAAAAAAAACTCCATGAAAATGGTCATTTTCACCCAAATTTCAACTTCTTGAGTGTTTGATTGTCATTTTTCAATGAAAAATATGCTTAATTTTTCTTATTTTTGAGGAAACTATTTTCTTTGGGAGAAGTAGTTTTTTGTTTTTCTCAAAATAAGAAAAATATTTTCTTTTCTAGGAATGAAAAAATGGTTTTTTTTTCCCACCTAAATTCCAACTTTTTGAGTATTTGATTGCTTTTTTTCCGCAAAAAAATATTTTCCATCCTATAAAAATATGCCTAGTTTTTTAGGAAAACATTTTCTTTGGATTTTTGTTTTCTTCGAAACAAGGAAAATATTTTCTTTTTAAGGAAACATGTTTTCATGTCAATCAAACACGGTTTACGCTTATATGGCAATTGACGATGCCAACTCTTCATGCAATATAATGAATTGCTATAATACCTAATTTCAAGCATAAGCCTTCTAACCCCAATCCAATTCCTATAAAACCTTAACCACCGGTACGAATAATTACTCACAAATCATTTCCCCCCCTACAAAATCGTGTTTCCAAATCGCTCTAAAATGTAAATTTTTCTAGGTGTCCAACCTTCAGAGCCTGACTTGAGGTGAGACCCAACTCTTTTCAACAAGTAATAATATATTTTCTTTGATTGCATATAATTCTAATATTCTATGAATCCGTGCATAAATTAATTTTATTTTGTATATGCAATTGATTATTAGTTTATTATGTTATTGTCTTACTTATGATTTATGAATTTGTCTTTGGTTTTATGAGGAATTAGTGATTAGTTTACAATAGCTTTTGATTTTTTGGTTGTAGACAGTTGACTGACTTTGGTTTATGAATTATGACTTATGAGGGGTTCATGAATGTACTACTCATTGGTTTATTGATTATTATGTATATATTTATCTTATCATTCTTTTGAATTTACCTCTGCCATTTGGTTCATTCACTACCATTCTATCCTATTATATATTACTATGCTATGCGTTGGTACAATGTTTTAACCAAAAATCATATATTTTAATATTTCTTTCTTAAACTAATTTGAGCCAATTTTTACACTCAAATTTGAACCCTTTTCACTAAACCATGCAGGTTACAGGTGTATCAGCATAAAAAAAGTTTTTTCAAGTTGAAATTGATTAAAACTTATTTTCGATCAATTATGTCACATCAAAGATTGAATGGATTGTCCATCTTATCCATTGAAAAAGAAATGATTAAACAACTTGATTATCCAAAATTGATTAATATTTTGCCTCTAAAATTGCAAAACGAATTTTATTTAAGTGATCGTTTAGAACATCTTCGCATTTTAATGTAGGACAATTGACGTTGGAGTTCGAAGAAAAATTGGACCGAAAATTGGCCAAACGAGCAGTTCCGAAGAAACGAGCATAACTTTTTGCACCGGTATCAGATTTTCTATTATAATATGTTTTTGAAAACATCTTTCAGGGCTCCATACCATTTCCAACCTCAAATTCGCAGTTTAATGCGTGTTATCAGGCAATCAAAGTTTAGCGTTATTTTTGTTTTTAATTGCTTTGATTTAGCGAAAGTCTACTTTGGTCTTTTTTACTTAAATTAGGGTTTCCAGAGACTATTTAAAGATTCTTTTGTTTCTCAATAACATTATTGAATTTTGGAGGCTATTATTTTCGTGTGAAATACAATTCTCTCTTTTGGGTTTATGTTTGTAAACCTAGAACTTCCGTTCTGCATCACATTGTTATTTGATTGTAATATAAATATTTTAAATAATTTATTTGTTGTTTTATTGTTGATTTTAAGTTAACAAATTTAGTTCCATAAAACTCTCGTAAATGAAAAAATTTGATTGCTTGCTGTGATTTAAAATTTCAAATTCCGAAATTTGCCCCAAACCCTGCTAAACACAAGTACAACCCTGCCTTTGGTGGATGTAGACTGATTTCTAACTCATGGCATCAGGGGAAAAAAAAAAGCAAGGTTTGGAGAGTTGGAGTTAAGAATTAATGTGGTCAATATAGTACCGAAATAACTCTTGTTTGGTGGATATTAAAATCAGATTTTTAGTATTTTTTGATAAAAATTGATGAAATATATGATTGAAAATTTGTGAATCGAATAAAATATATAATTAAAATTAATTGTTAATTTAAATTTAAATTTAAATTTAAATCAAACTCTATGTTTTAATCCCTACCAAGTAGGGCTTAATATCAATAAGAATCGCAGTACAAGTTTTGAAGAGAAATTTTGGACCTTTAATCCCAAGAAAATTGATCCTATCAGACCCCCACGTTTTGGTAACATTTAGCTCATGTTTGATGGTCATTATAAAGTGAATTGGAAAAAATGACATTTTGAATAGTGATTTTTTATTGGAGAATGTGTGGTTAAGAAATATGTAAAAAAAATTGAGTTTACGTAAAAAATATCTTATTGTGTGAATATGTGGCGAAAAATATCTGGCTGATTGAAAAGACAAATAGAATATATTTTTTGCGCAAATAGATCCAATTCGAAGAAGTGTACCGTAGGTTTTGTACTGTATAACAGATTAGGAGTTTAGTCATTTTGTCGGATGATTTTGCCCATTTGTTTTGATGGATGCAATGTTAACAACAAACGATTGGGTACAAAAACTTACTGATTTTTAAACATTTCAATGACAGAACATCATGTTACATTTTATCAAAGAATGAGCAAAATATTTTGTCAATGTAGCAGGATTGATAGGCTAGCTCAAGCATGGTAGTACGGTAATTCACGTGTTCGGGTCGATATGGATCAACCCATTCACTTGCATGGATCTATCTTCTTAAATACATGTTTAAATTTAAATTCTAATTTAAGTTGATTAAACGTATTTTTTTTATAAAATTCATAGTTTGCTCCCATATTATTCATACATTCTATTTAATTTGAAAAAAGTCGTGCATGTTTGTTTGCATGCAAGATCACATATTATAATATAAACATGAACGCAACAAATATGACAAATAAATTTATGAGCTTTTTAACAGACGCAAGAATAACAAATATAATTTTTTTTCTTCTCTCTTAAAAGGTTTAAATTTCAAGTATTGAAACAAATAAAATTCTTGAGTCTAATTCTCATGCTGACCCATTTATAACTCAGATATTTTCATTTATGGCCCCCAAACTATATAACTTGTTGCATTTAGATCCCCATTCATTTTTTTTTTGGCATTCAAGTCCCCAAAATTTAATCATTGGTGATATGGAAAACATCCAAAATTCTGCTATTAAGAGTCACATTCCACGCAGATGACCACCTTAGATAGGAGGAGTATTGTTGTTAACCCATTGTGAATCTTGGTAAACAATTAAAATGAATACGAGAACGAAAAAAAAAAAGAATACTTATCATCATTTCCTCAATTGTCCACTATTATCACTAATTTCTGCCTTAACCCCCCTCCCTCAGGGATTTTCGAGGCTTCTCTCCCTTGGTTTTCGCAATGGCCGGAGTCCCACCGCTCGTATCAAAACCAACGAAAATGATAGGATATCTTCCTTTTTCTCTTTCTTTCATTTTAATTATTTTTGAAGACATACAATGTACTGACGATAATATCCATGATTAAAGTGATCGTGTATAAGGCACGCGACTATTCAACATGACTTCGGACGTTTTCTGTTCAAACAAACCTAACAACGTCAAAAATTAAAATTTGAAGAT
>CAIGRN010167502.1:0-28635 GCA_903798345.1 Fraxinus anomala | reverse complement strand
CGTAAGGATCCAAAACATATATACAAAACAGCAACCAATGAAAGGTGGACACATGTCCAAAAAAACAAACTAACTAAACGTGAATAATGCATGTGAATAAAGAAATACAAAAAGGAATATAATTCTTCAAAGAGCACTGAGAATTCCGGTTCAGTTTTCTTGATGACAGAGGGATCATTTTGTATGAAAAGCACAGTTAAGACACACCACCTTCCTAGCGAACAATCAAGATTTGGCCAGAAGTCTACGGGTGGAGACAATACAAACTTAACTACATAAAAGGGGAGAATACATAAACCCAATTCCCCCACAAAATTCATGGTCAGGGATAATACCAAGAGTACAAGGTACTAGGGCCAAAATTGGGATACTCCAAAATACTAAAGGGGACTGCTTTTTACAGGAGCACAAAAGGGATTTGCTTTTCATTTCTATTTGACATAAGATTCGAAAACAATGCAACTGGATGTGAGGTTCACAGAAGATCAATCCTATTTCATGTGGGTTAGTCTAAAGCCACAAATAACATTATCAAAGATAACTCAGTGTCTTTTCATGAACTTTCAATAGCGAAAAGTAGATGGCATGGACAAAGGAATATTCAATTGACTCACTTTTTGATGGGTTCAGGGTACAGAATTGAGGAGAGAGGTGGTCGTGAATCTTCAAATGCTCGTCTGTCTGCCAATATCTCTGGATTTTCTCCCCTATTTGATGGGCCCCCTTGGAACATCTGTAGAAATCTTTATTAGGTATGGCATCATTTGGAAGGAATTTGCTAGGATGTGATTAGAAAAGCCTTCACACGACTATTAGCATAAGAAACTTGAGACGTAACTAAACAATATAATGAATAAGATTTTAGCTCATATTTTTTCGATACTGTCTAATGTTATCTTATCCTCCCTAACCAAACATGTCATAAATGTTTTCAATTGTTTGTAGCCGAACTTAGGATATGTTTTCAGTTTACCTCATGGACAACCATAGCAAACGAGAAGACATCGACGCTCTTCCCATACGATTCTCGACGGTAGACTTCAGGAGCCATGTAGCGATCTTAAAATTATCATAAAAGCTTCTCATTAGAATATCTAAGAAAATATTCAAAATTAGCCATTTCCAAAGTGTGTGTTACTTAGCAGATTTTACATGATCCTGTTCCACCAGTCATTTTATAACCAAGAGCATCTTTTCTCTGTGCAATTTTGCTCAGTCCAAAATCCGTGACCTTAAGGCGCCCTGCTCCGTCTTGCAAAATATTTCTACAAGACATGGTTAACCGAAGAAATTACTTACAGAAAAAACTTATACAAGTTGAAGGGAGGATTAACTCAGTTTTTCTTCATTAAATGCGAAGAGCACGTCAGAATGCTCTCTTAAGCTTAAAATGTGTTGCTTATAAGTTGTTAAGTTATATGATAAACAAGATTTTTTATTGATCAAAATTGGAAATAAGTAAATTATTTATTTGACACTAAAGTTTGACTCTACTTACGTAAAAAATTTTACTTTAAATTAATAAATAACTTGTCCAAACATGTTTGGAAATAAGAAGTAACTTTTACTTATTTAAAAGCTTCACCAATCATGCAAATGTGGGTGAAACAATACAGTAAAAGATGAATCGTCAGTACCTAGGTGTCAAATCTCGGTGGATTATTGGATGAGGTTTATGCTGATGAAGATAATTCATACCTCTGCCAACACAAAAAACTGAGTTCAGGATACAACAGGTTTACATAATACCCAAACACTACCAGCCGATTTGATTCATTTTCTTTTCGGGGAGGGGATATTTAAGTGATAGAGTAACTCAGGAAAAACAGCTTCCTCTCTTACCAATAGATCTCCCAGATCTACCACTCACTAATCTTTGTTTATGAAGTCCAAATTCTTATATAAGATAAGCATGTGATAAACTGATACACTGTACACCATTGAACTATAATAACAGATGTGATCAAAATCATTTTCACTGGTATGATTATAAGTATGGCGTTTACATCTGAAAGGGATGTTTACAGATGTGTCACGTTATGCAAAAGAGAAGGGAAAGCAAAGAGTCCAATGGCACTGCAAAGCTTCACTAAAAAACAAAAAAACTTCCTATAAATTCCATTATAGTAAGGAAAGCGGAAATGATATTTGGTAAATGCATATTAATGGAATGGTGCTTGTAGAATATGTACCTTGCTATATCTAAAGCGTAAGCAACTGCAGTCAGTGGATCAAGTCTTCCTTTCTTTCTCAATATATCATATAAGCTTCCCTAGGATTCCAACTTATAGAAGAATTAGTTCATTGATGTAGAACAATAAGAGTAGAGACAAGAAGATTTATTGGAGAATTTAGGAGAAAAAATCAGTTGTACTGAATGTCCAAATCAGTATCTATTCATTCATACTAGATCCATTTACTTATACATAAAATTTCTAAATTTGAACTGCAAGTAACTTGAGAACTAATAATTCTTACAGAACATAAATTAATACCCACTTTCTTTTTCTATCCTAGCATAAGTTTTGTGACTACAACATTAGTAATGGAATCTCCATCATGTTCATGCTCTCTGAAAACATCATCATGAACTGAACAATACTTACATTTTGAAGATACTCAGCAAGGAAGATCAAGCGGTCAGAGTTCTTGAAATCTAAAACGCCGAGGTACTCTACTATATTAGGGTGACGCAATCTTTGCCACAATCCCATTTCTTGTAGAAACTTGTCCCTACAAAGCAATCAACCACAGAAACCAAATAAAGCAAAGATAATATATAGATAAAAAGTTGTAAATGATTTGTTATTATGCTAGTATAAATGTTGTAGTTCAGATGCTATTATAGATGTTTGTAATTTGGATTCTAACATAAAGAACTCTTGAGATTAAAAAATCCAGATTTCACTTTCTGCAAGATAGGAACATATTCTCATCCAGACATCCAGTAAAACAGCACAATGCAACTTATACAATATTCTTTGAGATATTAACAAGAAACGAGTCAATATACACAATACAGATGAAGAAATATTTTCCAAGATTTTAGTTGGAAAGCTGCTAAACATATTTGGGAAAATATTTGCTCTCCCCTTGTTATACTACACCTGAATTAAACGTGTTATTCATTTTCTTTTATCTCAATGCCATTGGGTGTTGTATGCTTGTATCTACTGATTATAGATCTTAAAATCCAGATTTTATAATAAAAGGTAGGATTTAAAATCTAAGAATATTGCATTTGCATGTATTAATATATAAATTAAGTTAAACAATTGCACAGTAGAGCTCACCTCACCATCGGATTAGATGCAACAGAAGAACGAATTGTTTTTGCAGCAACTTCTGTACCTCGCCACTTAACCAGATAAACTTCACCATATGCACCCTGTCATTTATTGAAAATGACATTAGTTTTGCAAGAGGACGTTCTCCTACAAACCAAATACTAAATTTGCACATTGACTTGCGTGTTGTCAGGAGTGCCTTTTGGCCAAAAATTAATTAAGATTCAAGTCGCTTTGTGGGAACTAATTTGGGTTCGGGTAAGTGAAATTACTTCTCCAATACGAATTGCTTCCCTCATGTCTACCTCAGTGTGAGGAATTTCACAACATCGAGCTGGAGTTTCAAGTCCCACCTGTCACAAGCATTTAAAAGTGAAGTATTATGATATGTCACAGGAATGTAAAAAGTTTTTTCATATTGCAGAATTACTAAGAGACAACGCTGATCGTCTAAATGAAAGTGATATCACTAGCGACTTCAAAGAGGTTGTGCAAAACGAAATATCTATAAGTTTAATGTCTTTTGTTAGCCTATCAATTATAGATAGGTAATAAAATTCAACATAGTTAGCCACTAACTTCAGTCATGAATTAACAAAGGAAAATTTATCATCAAACGTTCTGTTAGTGAATCAAGTCTCAGCAATGAGTTTCATTAACATGGAAAAGACAACCAATTTTCTTAGATATCCACCTGAACTAGAATAGATATGCATTTCTCAATCTCAACACAGTCAGATACTTAACATTTCAAGTAACCCTGACTTAGTAGTTCAATAACTGGCATACGTAAGAGAGTAGAGAAGAAATGTTCTTTATGATGGTATGGGACACCGATATGAAAAACTTATTCCCAAGCTGGGGCAGAGAGGTGGCGAAATTGTTGAATCATTTGCCTTCGGTATTTGCATTCAAAGATTCCTGTTCTGAAAGACCTTTTTAAACCACAAGGACTAAAGATGATAGAATGGTAGAAGAAAACGGGATTAATCAAAAGAAAATTTTCCCATTCCCACTATTTCCGACTAAGGAAATAGAGTAAGAGGCATACCTTAACTTCTCCTATTCTCCCCAAGGGGGTTAGGAGGAAAACAGTCCTTAACTAAGTGAAGTTTAATTAAAGAAGTAACGAAAATTCTTTCAAGTGATGAATGTATGTTCTGGTATAAGACACGTTGAAAAGTAATATACCGGGTCAATTCCACCATGTGCCTCCAGAATTTTACAGACGTCTTCATGGCCAAAGCTAAGAGCATCGGAAAGAGGCTGCAAAAATTTTCGATCACAAGACCATCAAGAATATTCCAGGAGAATATCTGCTGATTATTGAGGTTGTGGAAACTTGGCTAGTGCATGGTAAAAAGCTCATAATCCTTAGTTAAGCTTTGTCGGAAATAGAATCGGTGAAAACTCAAATTTCGTTGTATGCAGATATTGATAGCACACTTGCATACGTGAATTCTCAAAATTACAATTTCAAATTAAACATAAGTAGCAGTAGAGATGTAAAATGCTGCAAGATACGAGAAATTGAGAATCGTGGCGATTATGCGATATGACTTTCTAGTGCATTGCACTTACAGTGCGACCCCATCGATCCCTGATGTTCACATTGGCTCCTTTCTCAAGAAGTAGGTGAACAATCTCTGTGCATCCTTCACATGATGCTAAATGAAGCGCAGTTCTCTGATCATAGTCCGCCTGATTTGTGTCTACCCCTTTCTCCAGTTCCAGTATAACACCATCTTTATCACACTTACTAGAAGAAAACAAGAGGTGATACGGAACTTCCCACTCAATTCTTTGAGATGACACCCCCTGCTGAGAAAAAAAAAATGAGGTGGCTACGCTTGTTTCCTTAAATAGAGGAATACCATCATCATATCTTGCAGTATAAATAAGAGGCCTAATTTGAAGACACTGTAATTTTTTTAATTTTTTTTCCGTAAAAGAAACCAACCGCAAATTGCACTGTTAACACTGGATTTACCAACAGTTGAGCTCTGCTTAGGGTTGTCATTAAGCTAGTCAAACTCATCGGTATAAGCAAGACCATGAAGACCTTACAAAATCTGAATTAACAAATCACTTGAAACAATACTTCAGAATTATAGGTGTACACTTCCAATTGTATTAAACTTACTGAAATCGCTTTATATATGAACCCAGTAGCAGAATAATCTAATCAAGCAATGATCTAAGACTGCATAGTCCATTTGCAATCTACTCAACAAAATTTTCTAGATTTGTCAGTGAGTTTAATTATATCACAATGGAAGGCGTCATTCCAATTTAGAACCTCTTAAACAAGATTATTGTTGTGGTTTCTTACCATCACACTGTTCAAAGGCTACAAATTTCTGAATCTCCAAATACACTTACAAAAGACAAAAAGTGTAGGTGCCAAAATGGGTAATAACTATTGTGGAGAACAGCCTGTCCCAATGATCTTTCAAAAATTTTCCAGTAGTAATTCTAGGTTTTACTGCATGTTAATGCGAAAAGATTATAATGCCATTGGAGCCTGTAGTCGTCCTGTCAGACAGAGTCTAATTCTTCTAGACTGAAATGAACATGGGAAAGAAGTATTTCGCAATCTCAAACGATAAAACAATTTGACTCTAAAGACTTAACAGTCATCAGCAACAATAGAAATGTTTAGCAAAGAATTACATTCTCATGTTTAAGGTTCTCAGATATTCACATTTCTATATGTTGTATTTCGTAATATAATTCTTATCCCATATATATTTCAAACCCTATACGTCATGGACTAATGTAACTGTTCAAACAACTTCTAGAGGCTGGCATGTCAGCCTGTGTACAAACTTTAAGGATTACCTTCGAGGTTGCCGAGCGCGGCCCTTCAGCTTCCATGAGAATAAGAGAAAATGAGCTGAAATGTGATTCACGGAGACAACTTTACAAACACTAGGTGTTCTCTATAAATAGCATGAATTCAATTCAACCAAACAAGACTAAACAAAGGTATTTTGAACGTGAAAAGTTTACAGACTTAGTCTTATATAGTTTGAGTGGGATGCAGGAACAATCCAGAAGAGTCATGATCGAGGCGATGAATCCCATGAAAAAACTGGATTTTTCTTGCTTATTTATTCGGATATGAAATTTCAACTGGATAAGAGAACTTTGGACTCTTCATCTAAGATGGTTCATTGAATTGAGACCGAATATGGGATTTCCTTGCATGAAACATGGCAACGTTCATCCGTTTTGAGTATTAGAAGGGATTATTGTATTTTCGTTTCTTGACGTTGCTCTGATTGGAAGGATTGTTGCAGAAAAAACTAAAGAATGTGCTAAAGGTTGCACTTTGTAGTGTAGTATATTCTTTTAAAATGTAGTGTGAGGGTTCCAGCATGCTTCTTCCATTTTAGTGTCAAATAAATATAAACAAATTTAAGATTTTATATTTCCAATTTCAAGTTTCAATATCAACCATTTACAAAACATATTGGTGGCTTAAATTTTGATAAAAAATAATTTCGAATGGTTTCAAGTAAGGGCTAATGTCTAGTTCACTTGGTAAGAAAAAAATCTTACTAGGCCATTAGATCGGATTCGAACCTCTTTTGGATGAAGGATAAAATGTGTTTGATCCTCATCTTAACAAAAGGGGAAAAAATGGATGAATTAAGGTGTAAGACTTTTTTATTTATTTTATTTTATTTTTTTAAAGTGGTAGGACTTTCATATATTTGTATTGTATATTAGTAAGTCTTTTGTAAACTTTTATAAACTTTCATTTTAAAATTTTTATAAAATTTTTATAGAATATATGAGTCATTGTTTGGTTCTCATTTTGGAGAATTTATAAATTTTGAAATAGTGATTGACGAGAGAGAATGTGTAGTTTAAAAATAAAGAAAAATTTTAAATTTGTATGTAATATTATTTTATATGCTTTCGGATTCAACCCGCCTCTGCTGGTATTCACGACCCGTATCCCTTGCTGGTTTCGGCGCTTCTTGAAGAGAAAGAGAGAGGTTTCAATTTTTTTGGTTTACCCGCTAACATGAAATGGGTTTGGTGGGTTTGCTTGTTTGTTTGTTTGGTTTTTCTGACCCACTTTGCTTCTTTTTGGTTTTTTTTTTAAATCCACTTTCCACATCAGCATGTCACCAACAGTGTAAAGGCAAAGCCACGTATAGCATTTTTTATATTTTATTTTGTTAACATCTTATTGAAAATAAGTACGAAAAATAAAGAATTTTAACCTAGATAATCATTATTTTGAGAAAATTAAGTTTTGAATTATGATTTTTTTGTGAACGTTTTGTTAAAATGTAAGGAAATTTTTTTTAATTTATATATAAAATATTTTATTGTATAAATATATGATTAAAAATGAGTATGAAAATTAAAAGAATTTGCAAATAATAATTATCAGGTAATTTAAAAGGAGTCAAACGGGGGCTCAGTGTGTGCACACTGAAATCTGGAGTCACGGTGAAGGGGATATATGTGCAACCAACTTGGAAACTCGCAACAGTCGTAGTGCTTAATTCGCTGCAAGCCGTTTAATTTCAAATATTGCAACCCAACCGCCGGAAAGACCCCGTCAGATACACCCAAAGAGGGGGGTAAGGGTTAAACCTGACCCAGAAACCAAATGTCTACCAGAACTCAAAACCAGAACCCAACTCAAGGCGACGACGTTTCAAAGCTCGAAGAAGAAGATTATGAAGAAGAAGAGGTGTTGAAACTTGAAGAAGAAGTGGAACAAATAGCCCAGAAAGTACACGAGTACAGAACTACACTTCCGGACCAGCTTAACTCCACACTCGCTTCTCTTCTCTCTTCTCAACGACCCATTATTACCCCGAGCAGTTTGTCCGAAAATGGATCTGAACCCGGACCCGAATCGGAGGCGGGTCATAATTCAGGTGCGTCTGCAAATTTGAATTTTGTTTTTACCCATGTCTCTGCTGTGTATTCTCGCTCTTAGGGTTTGTTGGATAAAGGTATCTTGTCAAAATTTGGAAATAATTTTTCAAAATATTGAAGTATAGCTTATTTTATGTGGCTCTGTTTTTCTACGAAGTTATATATAAATATATAATACTGGTGAAAATGTTATTATAATTGCCCTAAATTTTTGTCATTTTTCAAGTTTGCCTATTCACTTGAAACGTCTGTCTTCTTGCTTATTTGGATTATATGTTGCAGGATTGCGTGACATTTTATTCATAATATGATTAATTGTGTTAATTGGTTGAAATGACTGAAACTGGCAAAGCATGGCAGTCTTCATAATGGTTATATGTGACTCTTAGGTGTACAAATGATGAAAAGTCATTCGGGTATTCAATTTGCACATTAGTGTGAATATATTTTATTCTATCTATATCCTTTTGAGAAGATCCTTTACTCCACCAATTTCCTCGAAACAGAGCCACAGAGATATTAATAATGCTCTGGTTTGACGGCCACGGTTCATCCACCAGAGTGAATTGATTAATTGTTAGCATTCTCATAGTAAATATGGTATGTGCATTTTTCCACATTCATATCTGTTTGTGCATGTGTAAGATTGTGGTTACCTGGAAGCTGACTGAGTTACAAGTTGAGAGTGATTTTGTTGACAATGGAAGCTGTCGTTGGGTTGTGATTGGCTCCCGAATGGTGAACAGTGAGGAAAATAATTTTTTGCCTTCTCTTTTTCTGTTTTTGTTGTAATTCTGCAAATTCTAGGCTTCACCAGATCTTTAGTGCAGATGGCTGTAGAAAAATTGAAATTTAGTATTTTAGTTGGAATCCTCTTCTTTCAAACTTCTTTTTTTCTTGGTCGTTTATTATTTTAGTATTTTTTTTCTTTCCTTTTTTGGGTGGGATAGTAGGTTGATTTCCTTACACTTCATCCTTACTCGCATACTGTTTCTGGTAGCACATGTTGGCCTTGGAGAATTAGAAATATATTACATATCCATTTGATTGATTTTACCTTTCCCGATATCAAATCCCACAGCTCCAGTTCTATACCTCCAAAACATGGTGCGACTGCTCAGAAAATATTGTATTGAATTTGTGCTTCACCTGGTGCATTTTGTTCAAAAATGTTTCCTACAAACCCGAGCTGGGGGATATATGAGTTGTGCTTTGACTCGGTCCATTGAAATTTTAATCATCCATCTCATACTAGATTTGTATTGTATTTTTGTGGATATGTTGAATGGAAAACTGAAAGGAATTCCAATCTATTGCAGAGCATTCGAGAGGCTCTACTACTCTCCCAAGACATGTGAATAAACTGATACTACCCTTCCCCTTTTATTCTAGCAGTACCATGTAACCCTGAAGATTCCCGTATTACCCTTCCCTTAACTAACTGATAACAAATAAGCCAAGACAAAATCACAAGTGAGACGTATTGGG
This sequence comes from Fraxinus anomala, assembly GCA_903798345.1. Classification (NCBI taxonomy): domain Eukaryota; kingdom Viridiplantae; phylum Streptophyta; class Magnoliopsida; order Lamiales; family Oleaceae; genus Fraxinus; species Fraxinus anomala. The sequence continues at coordinate 18,952 of CAIGRN010167502.1, read as the reverse complement.
GCATATCAATACCCTTCCCTCGAAATTCACCTTGTCCTCAAGGTTAAAAGTCCTGGCCAATTACAAATTTTCGAATACAGTGCAGCCAAACAATTTCCCTCGCAAGAATCCCAACTGTGGTGGAAGTGGTGTAGGGATGTTTGCGTCTGACAAAATGGGTGGACTTATAGTGATGAACTAGTATCCATGAAAATGCGCCCACCCATTGAATTTCTAAGTACTGAATTTGAGTAACTGGAATACAATTGTGGGTAGCCTCACATTTGGCCTAAATCATCACAGCTTGGTGCGCACTCTGACCTCTGATTTTCCTAGTCCTTGGTGTCGTAAGCCCTACTACAAAATATTATGGATAAAACCTTTGTATTGCCTACTCCATTTGGCTTCATTTGACTGTCCTCATTATTGGATTCCTCAAGACCCAATTTTTCCACGTCATCACCCGTCCCCAGTAGCTCCTTGTTTTTATAGCTATGGCCTACTTAATACTTCTGATCATACATAAAAACCAAACACTTCTCACGCTTCAATTTTATACTTGCACCAGTAAACTTGTAAAAGGAGTTCTTTGATTTGGGTGGTGAATTGAAATCCAGACATGAAATGTGATCCAATTTAAGGTTTGAAAAGAGCTGGGACCCTGTTGAGTTGGTGTTATCAAGGCTGAATGGAGTAACTGGAGTTAGTTTTATTGAAGCCATCACCAATGGTTTGGGGATTGGAGATGGAGTGTTGTGTCAGGTCTGGGTATCAACCGTAGATTTCAATTTACCTCGATTTGAGCCTGAATTAATCAATACCTATTGGAGCAAAGCATTTGGGTCTGAATTAATGAAGGTCTGTTGGAGCAAAACATTTGCGTCCTCCACTTTTTGGGCCAGGTCCTTTGCTTTCAACACTGGATTCTTTGCCTTAATATCTGGATTCGGCCTACTTACATTGTACCCTTTCAAATTGATTGCCAATGTCTTCTTCTTATCCAGCCTGTTTTGCAATGGCAATGATGGTTCAAAAGTCTCCGGCTAAGGAGAGGCTGGGACTTCAAATATCTTCCAATCATCTTTGATGATGCCTTCTTGTTTAAATGAGAGGAACTTCAATTTTGTGCCCTCTTTAGAGGAAAGAAATCGCTCAAGCAGTAGGCTGTTTAATTCTTCCCAAGTTTGCACGTATTGACGCCGATTTACCCCTAGAAACCAGGCCCATGCTTCACCATCAAAGCACACTGTAGCGGCTTCCACTTTCTCTGCCTCTGACGACCGATTCATTTAGAATCCTCTCTGCCTTAGACAGCCACCAATCTGGATTTTTGGCTTAGAATATTGATATTTTGAGTTGGCCTTGCCAATCCGTTCGAAAAGCATCCTTGTCACTGAATTTTTGCAGCACCTGTTTGAATTTCTCCATAAGTGACCCCATCTTCTTCTCCAGTTCTTTCCTCAAATCTATTGCCATTTGCCCGGAAACGATTTTAAGAACCTGATTTGTATTGTATTTTTGTGTATGTATTGAATGGAAAAACTGAAAGGAATTACAATGGATTGCTGAGCTTTCTAGAGGCTCTACTTCTCTCCCAAGACATACCCAATTTCTGCATGAATAAACTGATACTATCCTCCCCTTCTATTCTAGCAGTACCATGTAGCCCAGAAGATTCCCATATTAGCCGTACCCTAACTAATTGGAAGACAAACAAACAAGCTAATACAAAATCATAAGTAAGTCGTATTGAGGCCTATCATCATCTTCCTCTCATTCTTTGTACTTTATTTCCTTTGTTAGGTGAGGATGTCTTCTAGGCATTTTCGGCAAATCTTTCAAATATAAACAAGCCCAAGGTAAACATTTGATTGAAGGGATTATTATATTTGTTTGCATAAGTGCAGCCTGTTCTATAATAGTATGCACTGAAAATCGTGTTCTGAAGTTTTTCTTGCTCAGCCCCTACGGAAATTTGAAGTAGAAAGTGTTACAACGTGATGTGTTGAACAAATTTAAATTGAATATATTTTTGCCTTTATCTATTTCTATGGCTTCCTCATGTTGTGCCGTTTGTGACACTTAAAATCTGTTACATCTTTTAGTACTTAATGTAGAGTATTTCTCCATCCCACAGGTGTACCTGTTGAGTCAAATAGAATGGCCTCATTAGTTGGAGAGGATCAAGAGGAAGCTGAGAAGATCCAACTCCTTAAACAGAAGATCTCAAGTAATGCCTCTACAATGCCCATCGTCTTGAAGAGGATGAAAGACTACATGGCAAGGATCGATAAATTAGAGTCGTCAAATGGAATCATCCATCCGGCTTTTAAAAGGAAACGAACAAGTTGACCAGGTTTCTCACATTAGATGTTTCTTATTTTGTCGTCTATTCCAATTAGTAGTGTTATTATGCTAACTTCTTAGCCAGTTTATGCTAGAGGGAATTGTCGGCTCGACATAACGCTGCTGATACTTGATGTACTAGTAATTATGTTATAAATAGGTGGAAACATTGATTTGATATGTAACATGAGTTAGCTTTTCTTAATCTGTTTTAAGGGTTAATAGCACATGCACTATGTTCTTGAAAATTCTCAAATTAGCAATGCTTTTAGCCATTTTGTTGCTTATTTGGAAATTGAAGTCTCTTCCGTTTTTGATGAAACTCACTAACTAGACCCAAGGTAGAAAGCTCGACTGAAGGTCGAAGTTTCCATTGGTAACGACATGGCTGAGAGGGTGTTGGATCAGTTACGAGCAAATATTATGCCCCGGATTGGTGGGATTAAAATCAGATTTTAAATAAATTTTGATAAAAGTTGATGAAATATTCAATAAAAGACCACAATGTTAAGTACTACTTGCAAGCACGCGAATCTATTGTACTATCAATTTTGTTTGATGTACATCATGATGACACATATAATATTGTTATTAATTTTAAAAGTACTTAAAACAATCAATAGTCTTGATTTTTATACATCATACAATGTCAATCAAGATGTATGCAAAGAATGTACAAGTAGAATAATTCATTGTACTATAGAGTTAATTATTTAGCAGTGAATTTGAAGGATTGCAAATAATAAAAAGTTACAATTTAATCTAAATTAATTAATTCTAACCTAGTTTATGAATATCCATATTTTTAAAAATAATTTAAACTAAACAACACAAAGAAAATAAGAGAAATTAAAGATAACAAATTAAAAGGAAAATATAATATAAGTTCCTATTTACTTCATTAAAAACCTCAGCATTCATGGTATTAAATCAGATTAAAGATAACAAAGAATCAAAGGTTGATTCACTATGTATCCAGTTCAAAGAAAAGAGATGAAGAAGCAAAAGAAATTAGTTTACAGTCGAGCATCAAGATTAAAAAAAAAAAATCTAACTATCAAACGTACAAGCATCTAATTAAACGGATTAAAATGAAAATTAAACTATGAATTAAAGACGATTTTATCGTCAATCTGGGTTGAAGAAATATGAAACCTGACATAGTTAGAAGAAGAAGAAGTCTTGATTTGTCTTTGTTAATTCTGTTCTGTGTTGTGCATTTTATAAGAGGTAGCAGTAGCAGATACCAGTTGTTTTAGGTTTAGGTTTACTCCCTAACTAAAATTCTAAGTTCAAGTCCAATTAATAAATAGAAATTACTTTGAAGTTTGTACATTGATTTTTTAACATTCAAATTACCAAAAAATGTAACAAGAAGAGAGAAATCATGTTGCAGAGTGCAGACAATAGCAAAGAAATAAGTAATCATCAATGAATCAATAATTTTAACTTTTTTTTAAAAGTATTTTTAATAACATTTTTTATGCAGAAGTATTCTAATATTTGTTTACAAAAATTTTCATCAATTTCTGATTGGACTTTAAAAATTGAAAGTTATACACAAAAGAATTAAGCCACATGGATAATAATTTAAAACAACAATCAATTTTTGCACTCAATCATGTACTGCCAATGCTATATCGTCAAGTAGGTCAGTAAATTTTTTCTGTTAAAATGACTTAATTCAATTTTCACTATAGTTACCATTAGGGCTGTAAATGGACCGGATTGGCTTATATCCGATCCGATAACCCAATGAATATTTGATCGTTAAATTCATATTCGATTTGCTATGTTATCGGATATCCGATATAATTCGATCCGAAATTAAAGAAATTAGGAAAAAAATCAATGTTGGAATCAACTCGCGCCCAATTCTTAAACGGGTTTAATAATATAAAATTTTCAACTTTTTATGTTTTGAATTTGATAACTTTTTTTATTCTAATTTATTTATTTTAGTGACAAATAACATGCCATAAAAATATTTTACCTACTCAATTATTTATAATAAATCGGTTCGAATTGACCTATGGATATCTTTGATCCATTTGGTGAACGAGTTATCGAATTCGGATCTTGATTGAGTTGTCAGATTGAAACTTTAAATTCATCTCACATTAATTTTATTAGATTCAGATCAAAATACAATCCATTGACAGTCATAATTACCATTGGATATATGTCTAACGTATATTCAGCTGTATCTATTAAATAAATAAAATGTCAAGTTATATTATTTAAATAATTGTTCCTGTATATTAATTTTGAATAAGCAATTAAATTTGTATTTATTATTATTATTATTATTATTATAAGTTGTGTAATTAAGTCATGAAAACAAATTTAATTTATATTGTGATTAAAATTAATTGTCCAATAAATAAAGTCGAACACCTTATTTATACTAAATCTAAAAAAGAAGTTATAATATTGACATCACAATATTTATTTTTCACATCATAATTTAATTGCACTTAAATTCCTCAACCTTTTATTATTGTAACTTTTATATTCTTAACTTTTTTTCATTAAATTCTCACCGTTAACTTCCAATTAATTAGCACATTTCATCTTTAATGATGATTTCTATCCCAATATTATGTTTGCATACTTGGAAATGATGGAAAAATGTTTTATGCACTTGTAAGTTGTACATTAGTTTCTTCTTTAATTATTTAAAAACATGATGGATAAATAAGTCTATTCTTTGCGCCCTTTTAACGTACATTTTGGACGGAAGCTATTCACTGAAAATGTACGGATCGTGAACTAATAATATAGTGATGAAGAGATTTTTGTATAGAGAAAATGATTTTTTGTGATTCACTTGTGTAATGTATAGTGGTTAGTGAGACTTGTTAGTTGGAGAGTTTCGTGAGGATTCTTGTGAGATTTTATATAATCTCTGTTGTAACAAAACTGCGGGTCTTAGGGTAAAACATTTTATGGTATTCTTTATTTATTTATTTATTTGTATATTTTGGTTGGGTTTTGGGGCTGGAAATTCATTATTGAACACAATTAATTTCTTAAATTATTAGTAAATTTAAAAAGTCAAGAATTCATTGATTTACCTCATTTTATTTTTTAACATATACCTCCTTATCATTTAAAATCAATATTTTAATTTTTCATTAAAAACCAAAATATTTTACGAAGTACCCGTTGGGGTAATGTATGTGTTACTATGTTACTTGTAGAGTGTTGTTAAAATATTTCACTTATTTATTTATTTATTTAAAAGCAATATTTTACTTTCTATTAAAAAATCAATGTTTTACACGAATGTTACTCGTACAAACATAATAAACACGATTTGCTATCATTACTTACCAACACGGGTAAAATAGTATGAAACAACTTCACATCACCGTTTGTCAACACTATCATCACAAATCATGAGGAACACATTATGTTACTCATCTAAGATTACTCTGCATCATCTTCGTCATCATCACCACAAAATACGAGTAACATAATTCAAATCGCTACACACCATTATCTTTATCTGCCACCACCATCGTAAAAAAAACACAAGTAACACATCATGTTACTAGTCTAAAACCATTCCACAACATCGTTTGCCACTTCCATTGCAACTACCACAAAAGACGAGCAACACATTGTTACCCGTTTGAAACCAATACATACCATCCCTTTCTCGGTCGAAATCCACCACCGACACCCACAAGCAAACCACCACCATTCATTTCCAATCGACACTACACAGATATGAAATCTGAATATTAAGATCCTTCGTCGAGAGATCCTCCTCACCAACTCCTCCAATCATATTTGAAAATCGTGAAGCTTGTTAAAGAGCAAGGTATCCTACAGAAATCATCAACTGAAATTCATATTGTACGAATACCAACCCCGTTGGCTACCTCTCCGACAAGATGCACATGAATTTTAGATTAGTTTCAGATCTGAAGGTATGGCGAAAGATAGCAGGAGTGAATACTTAGATCTGAGACCAAATCTAAAATTTATTCAGATTTAAAACCATGTCTGAAATTGTCGTGGCGATTGGTGGAAAAGGTGGTGGCGGAGAAATATGGCAATTGTTGGCGTAGAAGAAGATATAGATATTAGCAATCGTGATTGTTTGATGATGGAGGAGGAGGAGGTGGTGGACGAAGATTACAGTAGGCAGTAGCGTGAAATGTGAGGATGGAAGAAGGTTGTAGTTTAGGGAGAGAGAGATGATAGTGGTAGAGGTAAGGTTGAATGTGACGGACTGCACGGTCTTTAACGTTTCGAGGTTCCTTTGTGAGACGTAAATTTATGGATGATAATTTGGCTCGTCGACTTGAATGACTCATGATTTAGCTTGAAAAAAGTTTGAGCCGACCTTGTTCGTGGCTCGGGCCGAACCTCGAACTTGAGCCAGCTCATAGGCACGATGAGCCAGCCAGCGAGTGTCACGGGCCATTTTTAGCATGTGACGAACCGAGCCACAAAAAAAATAAAATTGTAAAACTTAAAAAAAAAAAAAAATTAGAAAGTATAGCTGCCCGCAACTTTTTTTATAGTGTTAAATCATGTCAAAATTCAAAATTCAAATTTGAATTTGAAATTTAAAATATAGTTGAAACGAATATATATTTTTTGTTATAAATATGAGGTAAAATTTTGATGGGATATTGTAAGTTTTTAAATTAATTAGTTTTAAAAAAATACGTAATTTTTAAATTTATTTTTTCAAAAAAATTGTACACGAAATATTTTATTCGCGTACAATTTTAACTTCGTCAACGTTGATTGCAGCCGATTCCAAGCTCAAAAAAAGAGGATTGTAACTTTTATTTAATTTTTAATTCATGTAAATTGCACAAAATCTAAATTCTTTAAAAAAAAATTAAATTCGTCATAAATTAATTTTAAAAAAAAAAAAATATATATATATATATATATACATATATATAGCGAGTCGGCTCAGCTTGCTAAAGCCTGAGCCGAAAGCTTTGATCGAGCCTAGATTTTTGGTAGAACAAAAGCTCGACTCGGCTCAAGCCCAAAAAGACTTGACCCAATTTTACTCGAACCGAGCTCGAGCTCCAAGTTTCGGTTCAGTTCATTGAAATCCCTACAAAAATTGCACACCTTCGACCATGTTATCCAAGATCTAATTGAAAATCTACAATAGAAATGAGTCCCTAAAACACTAAAAGTCTTCCAATCAATAGCCACTTAAATAATAACTTTAACTTGATGAAAATAAACACAGAAATTTTAATTTTAAGAGAGATATTCTGCAATGATTTTTTATGGGTTTGGTTAGGGATCCTTTGGTATTTATATATAGACAACCACTATACAACTTGCATCCACCATGGAAGTGGGTAGTCTTCTATTGCAATAACTGCCCTCAATATTTAGACATTTAATTAACCCACCATTTAAAGTTTAAATATAATTTGACTTTATATTGGGTATGTGGATCACAAACAGTTTACATGCCCTTTGTAGGAACACATTTAGTCTTTCAATCACCCACAATTTAACCCTTTGAGGTTAATTCTTAGGGTAATGCTATGGGTACATAGTATTATCCACCCATAAAGGTTCACATAATAGTCAAATGGCAGCCCCTTATTGGGGGGCGCCTGTGGGCTCAGGCACCCTCTCAGTAGAGGGCCGCCATTTGGCATTTATGTCAAACGCTATGTATAATTTTATGTACACATAGCATAATTCTAATTCTTAATGCAATTAAGGAAACATGGATAATGTTGACCTCACTCTATGCAAAATGACGTAAACAGCAGATGTCAAGCCAATTCGCGTCCACGCACGCAAGTTCCAACACGCTTTGATCGGAAACTTGGTCGGATGGGGTCGCTATATATGAACGTGGGAGATGCTCTAAAATGCAAGAAAAAAATGTTGAGACATCGACGTCATGTTTAAATGTGGTTGCATATTAATCATCAGCTATAAGCAACTCAATCAAAGTAAGATGCTTTGAAATCAAGTAGACAAGAATGTGAAATTAGCTAGAGAATATCGAAAGTAGATTTTAAGTGTAAAGAATTGCATTAGATTCAAATATTACAAAAGTTGTTATTTATAGAGCTATGGTCGAAGTGGTAACCGTTGGATAGGAATTACGTGGACTCATCTCCCAGGTTGAAGCATCATATCATTAGCCTGCTATGCATTTAATACATTGAAAACGACTCAACCACCTCACGTTATAGGCTAACATACTTGACATTTATGATTACAAATATCACACCAATCATTCCTTAAGATTGCCTGTAGATCCTTTGAGAGCCAGCGATGCTTTCAACCAAATGGAGATTCGGAATGGAGGTCTTCGGCATGGAGAGCTTTAGATTCTTTTCTTTGACTTCGCCACTCCTTTCCCTGCCACTCTAACGAATCGGGTCCTTCATTGACTTTGTCAACTTGACTTATGTCTCCAAGTGGACTACCACGTAAGCTTAGTTTGGAGCCTCTGTGGCAAGATATTACAATAGTCCCCCAAGTCTATACATGATTATTCATATGATGCATGTACTTCTCTTATCAAGATTTTTGTTCGGGCGGTTATTTTCCTATAATGGTTAGTTTTGCAACAACATAATAGTCCCCCAAATCTAAATATAAATATTTATATTATAATCATAATTTGAAAGTAAAACAACGAAATTTAGGATTTGTGTAGAGTACTTATCGTGGGTATTGTTTGGAATTTTGAAATAAGGAAAACGTCCACCTTGTGATTTACTAAAATTTTAAAGATGAAGCTGAAGTTCTTGTTGTCCGAAGCTGTGCACTTTGAAACTGTTCATTTTTTGAAAAAGGTTGGGAAGGGTGAACTAAGGTCCTTTTGGCCAAGGCTGTTTACCCCGAATAAATGATTTGGAATAGGTGAGGCATGTGCCGAAGCTATTCAACTTAGAGTTGAAGAGTTCGTCTGCCATTTGCCGAGGTTGTAACGTATTGACTCTGAAGAGCTATATTTTCGAAACGTTAAGAAAACGAGGAGTCTTTAATTATTGTGCTCAAACGATTTGTTGTTCTGTACGTTTTCAAGAAAAGACAGTTGAATCAGTTCAACTTTTCATACACTCAACTGTCGCCACATTTAATGAATAATGATGACTGCTGCAGGCGTGTTTTTTGGGAGGTAGACGCGTATGCGGGCTTGAGTCAGACGCACTGATTTGAACTGCAAAATACGAAATGGTAGACGTTATGGGTGGCTTAGATTGAATCTTAAATGAATGGTTGGATGGTTCGGATCTAAATCCAACGGTTGAGGTTGATGACCCTCGCATATAAAAGGTCATGGTTTTTGGAAAAATCATTCTTTACTTTGGCAAAAAGAAGAAATCAATCTCCCAAAAACTTTCGAGTTATCTGCTATTTTTTTAACCTGTCGAAATTTTTTTGGCCACTTTTAAAAACTCTGACGACTTTGTTGTTTGATTTCGCAAGTATTTTCGACCCATACTTTCTTTGATTTTGAATTTCATGGATTATTCATCTTCTAACGAGTAGGACATAGACATTAGGACAGTAGCCTCAGAGATGGGGGTTACAATCACCAACAGCACCGACTTTGTTCATGCCATTAGGGTAGGGCATAGTGGTTTATCCATGAAAGAAGGTCAACTAGACTACGATGCGGGTTGGGGGTAGCCAAAATTCTTTCGAACATAAATGCTATTGATCTTGTGGATATTAGGGAAAAGTACTGCATTCCCTATACCATAGAACTCATAGCACCCTCTCCTAACAAGTGAGCCAGTTTATCTAGGCCAGGGTGCGAAACGGTGAGTTTCTTCTTAAGGAAGGAGTTCGTCTGCCCCTTCATCTATTCTTTAGAGTTGTCCTTAGGTCATATGGACTAGTACCTACCCAACTTGTCCCTAATGCCTAGACCCAGCTAGTTGGGACTTACTTCTTATAGAATGAGACCTCATTGGGCGAGGACATCCTACGCGTCTTTCAGTTTGTTTTCCAGCCTAGGGTGTTAGAAAAAGGAGACTCAAAGGGATGGTATTCTCTCTGTCCATGGGGGAGCACACTCCCTATTTGTCATAGGTCTTCCCTTCCCCATTAAATGATGGAAAGAGACCTGGTTATGGGTGAATGGACAGTGGCAGATCTGTGAGGGTGACAAAGTCCCCTATGTGACAGTGCCAACCAACTACGAAGCTCGTGAGTACTTCATCCTTAGATTTTTTTTGTTTATATTTGATTCAATTCTGACCTTGTTATGTTGTTACAGAATCGGTAGATCGCTTCGAGTTGACCTAAACAGAATTGGGTGTTATAGAGGATATCTACCTTCGTCCTCTATCTTCGCACGAGTTTGACCGTTTGATTGCTTCCAAGTGATTTTTCGAGGAGTTAGGACCGATGGCTCAAAAAGGTAAAACATATTAGAAATTTTCTTAATGGCCGTAGAGGGTAGTTTATACTAAACCTTTGTTTCCTTTGTTTGCAGAAAATTTTGAGAAAATGAGGCACCCCACCCCCAACATGGCTTCGATCCTGGTTGCCACTTCTATAGTTGGGAAAAAGGAGTTCAAGCCCTCGTCCACTACTGTAAAACAGGTGAGAGATCAAGTTGAAAATATCAGTAAGGAGGTTACTGGTCGTGAGGGTGAGGAACGACCCCCTATGAGGGACAAGGGGAAAATAAGGTGGATGAGGTCCCAAAAAAATTTCACTTTTTCGTCCACCGGGGATGGAGGTCTAAGGTCTGCCCACCGCTTTGATCTGAAGTCCCAGTAGGGGAGAAGCTTATGGAAGCCTTTATCACTGTTGTCAAGGGGGTCAAAAGAGGCCAATTGTTGTGGAGTCTCCAAGGCAAGAGTCTTCGAAAAGGAAAAAGGGCTTAAAGCGACACGATGGCTACTTCTAGTGGAATGCCTTGGACAAAACTCTCTTTGTCCAAAAGAAGTGACGAACTAGCTCTGGAGGTTTTGCTCATGCATTCTCAAGAAATTCAAAGCGCCACTGCCCCATTTCACAAATACTGGACGGATAGGTGATAGAACTTCGTGGAGACCAGTTATGCGGTAGATATGTTTGCCACTATGGTGAGCCAGACAGGAAGGGCGTTTAGGTTGCCATAGAGGCTAAAATCCTCTTTTAAAACCTTCAGAAGAAAAATAAGGAATTTCTGAATAAGGCTCCCAAAGCCGAGGAGGAGGCCAAGAAAGCCAGGCCGACACTAAGGCCGCTAAGAAATAGCAGGCTGAGGAGGCTACGAAACTCGCTTAAGCTTTAGTAGAGATTGAAAATTTGAAGACGACCACTTGTCTCAAAGTGAAGTGGCTTCTCTTACCAAGCGAGTGGAGACCTCCGACACCAACTAGAAGATAGCTGCTGAGGCCTTGGAGAGGTCGAATAAGGAAAATGCTGCTTTGACGCAGCAGATGGGGAAGCTTGGCTCCAAACTCACTGGCTTTACTAAAGAGGTTGAGATGGCTAGGGGTGAGGCCCAATCTGTCGGTGATTATGTGAAGCACTATATTGACAACTTCCATTTAACTGGAGAGTATCAACATTTTGCAAAGTACTGGTGGAGGTATGCATACACTGAAACTGTGGAATGGATTGAGCTGCATTCCCAAACCTTCAACACCTCGGAGTTGAGGTCAGAGTTTTTGGAGGAATAGAGCCTCAGACTCCGGTGGATGGCAGCCATGTGATTGAACTCGAAGATGACGAGGATGGGGTCGACAATGCAACCTCTGAAACGATTGACCTCAATACCATTGTCCCCATTGATGGTGCCCCTTCCTAACCTTCTTAGCATGTTAGGCTTTGTATTTTCTTATTTTCAGTGTAAATGGCTTCGGCCCCATGTAATTATGAATTCCAATGAATGAAAATTATTTTCTTACGTTTGTGTTACTTCGTAGAATTTCATTTATATTATTGCCTTTCGACGTGTTATTGCTTCCCACGTGCTTCGACCTTCGTTGAAGCTCCTTTTAATCAAAATTTATACAGGTGTTCAGATTTCATGTATTTTTTGACTTTATCTTTCCTCAGCATAGGGTTGGATGGTTCACTCATGTAGAGGCTTTCCCTACGACTTTGTCACTGGGAGGCATGTGTTATCCATTTCGGTGAACAGGGAGGTGGTTCCATTTAGGATTCGGCTCTTCATGCTTCCCTGTTTGGTGGATAGTTCATCAGTCAGAGACTTCTCCCACAACTTTTGTCACTAGGAAGCATTTTTCTTTTAAGAATTAAATAAAGATGTTTTCATTGAATTTAACAAATTGTACACAGATTGATATCTTTACACATGTCTCTATTGATAGTACTTCCCCAGATGTTCTGCATTACAAGGATAAAGTTGTACATTTCCATCCAATATGTTGACCCCATGATTACAAAATTCAAGAATCTCACTCAGTTTATTTGAATGCCACAACAAATAATCTTGATAAGTTCATAATTAATTGGATGAAGAACAAGAAGAAAGCAATAATTCCTTGCAATAAATCTCTCAATAATTGTCTCTCTTGCAATGAATGGAATGAGTCATATTTATATGAAATTCATAAAACCTACTTAAAAATGAAATTAATATTCAAAATATCAAGAAATACCATAAAACTAGAGCTTTAAATAAACTAATATTCTTTCCGAAAATTGAAAAATCCGTCCTAGAATTGTGCTATGCGGCCGCATAGTTCATACAAAAGTGTTACCCTGATTTTCGGTATAAAAGCATGTGGTCGCATGCCTAGGGGCATAGTTATTCTTTTTAGTTTTCTCGTCTCTTGCTTGGACCAAGTTGATCCATTTTGTTTCTTCTTCCAAACTCAACACGAAACTTGTCCATTTGCTTGCCGTGATCAATGTTTCGTCCACCGTGGCTTGAGTAAGTAGTCTAATTGCTTCTTTGACTTGCTTCGCTCGCGACCTAGTCATATGCCCTTCCTCGATGATCAATGGATCCTTGTCTGAATTTGCCCTCGTATCATGGATCACATCATCCCCTTCCTCTTCGAAAGGATCCGACCTTGAATATGTACCAGCCTTAAATAGAGAAAGATCAGAGACTTTAAAGGTAGCCGAAACATTATATTCATTTGAAAGATCTAATTTTTTGGCACTGTCATTGATCTTTTCAAGGACTTAGAATAGACCATCTTCCCGTGGCTGCAACTTTGACTTTCTTTGTTTTGGAAACTGCTCTTTCCTCAAGTGTACCTAAATTCAATCTCATGATTCAAATATAACGCGCTTTCGTCCCTTGTTTGCTTGAGAAGTATAATGCTTATTTTTCTTCTCAATTTGAAACTTTACCCTTTTATGTTGTGATTTCTCCAAGTCGGCCTTATTCTTTCCATCTATGCTACATCTTTCATTAACAGGTAAATGAATTAAATTTAAAGGTGTTAGTGGATTATAACCATATACAATTTCAAAAGGTGAGTAAAAAGTAGCAGAATGTGTAGCCTTATTATATACAAATTCTATAAATGGCAAACAATCCTCCAAATTCTTTAAATTCTTATTAACTATAGTGTGTAACAATTGTATCATAATCTTATTAATTATCCCAGTTTGCCCATCTGTTTGTGGGTGACAAGTAATAGAAAATAATAGTTTGGTTCCTAATTTATTCTACAAATACTCCAAAAGCGACTAAGAAATTTAAAATCCCTATACGATACAATACTTCTAGGAATCTCATGTAAGCACACTATGTCCTTAAAGAATAAGTCTGCAATATTGGTGGCTTCATCTGTTTTATGACATGGAATCAAATGTGTCATCTTACTAAATCTATTTATAACCACAAATATATAATCTCTTCCTCTCTTAGTCCTAAGTAAACCCAACACAAAATCCGTAGACACATCAACCCAAGATTCATCAGGAACAAGTAATTGCATATATAAACATTGAGGTAAAACCTTAGACTTAACCTTTTTACAAGAGACGCATCTACTTCAAACTTGATCAACATCAACTTTCATCTTAGGGCAATACAAATATTCACATAGGATTTCTAAGGTCTTTCAACCGCAAAACGACCCATTAGACCTCCACTATGTACTTCACGTACTAATAATTTTCTCATTGAACATTTAGGAACACAACTTATTTTTTCCAAAATAGATACCCATCATGCTTAAAGAATCTATACATAGCACCCTTGTCACATGATTCGTATATATTTGGAAAATCTAGATCATTAGTATACATGTCCTTAACATATTCAAAACCTAACAATTTGGCACCTAAAGACGTTAGAAGTACGTACCTCCTTGATAGAGTATCCGCTACCACATTTTCTTTACCTTATTTGTACCAAATAACATATGAAAATGTCTCAATAAACTCCATCCATCTTGCATATCTCTTGTTTAGCTTACATTGACTCTTTAAATGCTTCAAGAACTCATGGTTGGTGTAAATCACGAATTCCTTTGGCCATAAATAGTTCGTTATGTCTCCAAAACTCGAATAAGTACATACAACTCCTTGTCATATGTAAGATAGTTGAGAGCTGCTCCACTTAAATTTTCACTAAAATAAGCTATTGGTCTTTGTTCCTGCATTACGACAGCTCCAATGCCTATTTTTCAAGCATCACATTCAATCTCAAAAGTATTTTTAAATTTAGGTAATGATAAAATAGGTACGGTATACAACATATCCTTAATAGTATTAAAAACATGTTATTGTTCAACATCCCAGTAAAATAGGTACGGTATACAACCTATCCTTAATAGTATACAACCTATCCTTAATAGTATCTGTGATTGGTGTGACAAATGCACTAAAGTCTTTAACAAAACTAGCTAACCCATGAAAGTTTCTTACCTCAGTTATGCTTTTAGGTGTTGGCCACTCCTTAATGGCTTTGATTTTCTCCTAATCCACTTCAATATCCTCTGCACTAATGACATAACCAAGAAAAATAACTTTTTCCAGCAAAATGTGCACTTTTTAAATTTAGCATAAAGTTATTCTTACCTTAAGACCACAAGCACACATCTTAAATGCATTGTATATTCATTTAGATCCTTACTATATACCAAAATGTCTTCAAAGTAAACTACTATGAATTTACTTATGAATTAACGTAAAACATGATTCATTAATTTCATAAATGTGCTAGGTGCATTAGTAAGTCCAAATGGAATGACTAACCACTCATACAACTCGTATTTAGTTTTAAAAGTGATTTTCCATTCATCTCATTCCTTCATCTTAATTTGATGATAACCACTTTTAAAATCATTTTTACTAAATATGCATGATTCATGTAATTCATCTAACCTAGGAATAGGATGATGATAAATCGTTATATTGGTTATGGCCATCCAGTCGACACACACCATCCAGGTTCTATATTTCTTTGGCATAGTAGCACTAACATGACACATGGACTCATACTCTTGCTCACATACCCTTTGCTCGTCAATTCTTCCACTTGCCTTTGAAGTTCCTTAGTCTCCTTGGAATTACTCCGATAAGCCAACCTGTTTGGAATGACAACTTCAAGTACAAAATCAATTTGATGTTCAATACCTCGAATTGGTGGTAGCCCACTAAGAAAGTCCTTCGAAAACACATCTCCGAATTCCTGCAACAAAAAAGTAGCCAAACTAGAAAGGGGTGTATTAGCTTCCTCAATATTGATGAATGACACATTATAAATCAAAAAGATCATAGGTCGATTCTCAACTACTGCCATCTTCAACTCACTCCCTTTTTCAAAGAAATTCACTTTCGATTTTTCTCTCATCTCATAAGATTTTTTATCTTTACTCTCTTGTGACTCTACTATTTTTTCTCACAATTAGCCCCCTCACTATTCTCTCTTGCTCTCTTGTTGTGGAAGATCAATCTCACTCTATTTTTTTTCAATATTTTTTTCTTTCTCACTTTTCAATTTGATTTGATCTTCATACACTTATTGTGGTGTCAAAAGCACAAGAGTAATATATTTTCCATCTGTAGTAAAGCTGTACCTATTTTTGTACCAATCATGAATCACTTTCCTATGATGTTTTCGCATATTAATCCTAATTTTTCAACAAGTGTAGGGCTAGCCACATTGGTGCAACTACTCCCATCAACAATCATACTACATACCTTATTGTTGACGTGTCATCTCGTATGAAATATGTTCTCCATTTATTACTCTAGGTCATCCACTTTGATTTGAGCACTAAGAGTTCGCCATGTAACTAATAGTTCTCCCATTACATACTCCACTTTCTCATCATCGCTAGCATCTTCCAATTCCTGCATGTCATCATATTCACCATCAATATCACTCACCACTTCTTCATTGTCGCGCAAGATCATAGCCTTTTTGTTTGGACATTGAGAAACAATGTGTCCCGGTCGCAAGCACCTAAAGCATTTAATATCCCGATTTCTAGAGCGTTGGAAATCCGCCTTAGGTGTAACTTTGTTAGCAAATTCCACCCCTTCCTTCGGTAGCTTAGTCCTACTTTTTGAAATAGTCCAATCACCTTTATTGTTATCCCACTTCAGTTTCCAAGAAGAGTTAGAATCTGAAGAACCTGATGAATATCTAGTTGTCCATTTGCTCTTCAATTACCTTTCTACTTTCATAGCTACATGTAGCATGTCTTCTAACTCCACATAATGTTGCAACATTCGCTCTAATCATATCAACCTCCATCTCCTTGTGATAATCCTCCTCACTCTTAGAATCTTGATAGAGGCTGATGTGAGCTGGAATAGGCTACCATCAACTGAGAGTGCAATATTTGTTGAGAAAATGGATAGCGAAATCAAGAGCTAACAAAACCATGCAATTACGTGTTCATGATATGGAGTCCATAGAAGTGAAGATAACAAGCCTAGGGTCAAGTGCCATGTTGAGGTCGAGAGCCTAGATGAGTTGTTGCAACTTGGTTCAAATGGTGAAGCGGAAGAGCCACTGCAACCACTATGCGACCGCATAGTGGTTTCATCCTTGCGGTCGTATATAGGTTTACCGAAAGCAATACTGGAATTTCAAGTTGTGCTGTGCGACAGCATAGAAAAACACTATGCGGCCGCATAGCTATTTCGGGAACCAAAAGTTTCCTTTTTTCCGAAATTACCTTATTTGATTAGGATTATATTTTATTTGATATATTTGTAATCTTAGNCTTAATTAGGGTTTAGTATAAATAGATTTCATTATTTTCATTGTAACTGGAACAACATTATTATGGAATTAATTTGAAAGCTATATTGCTTTCTTTCTTTTGTTCTTCATGGAACAATCCTACCGAACTTATCGGGTTAATTCTCGTGGCGTTCAACCAATCAAGTGAGATTTATTTATCGTTGTAATCACGGGGTCAAGGTATTTTTATAATTGCTTTGGTTTCTTGGTTCAATATTTCTGAGTCAAATTTTAATTCCGGGTTAGATTTCTTAAATCATGTAATTAAAAGGTCAACATATCATATTGATTGTGTTGGTTGTTTAATTCATTGTTTTTCGAGTCAAATCCATAAATTTTGTTTGTTTGGACTTTTTTGGGTCGGATTTCAATATCTTGTGGTTCTGTAACCTTCGTTGCTACACGTGTTCATATCAGTTGGTATCAGAGCTCGACCCCAACAAATCAAGTTATATCTTTATTTGTTTTCTTGTTTTGTTTGAATCTTTGTTCCGTTTATTTTCGCGTTCTTCGTGTTCTTCGTAAATTTGAGTTTTTGATCTGAAATTCTTCCGTCAAAATTTCAAACGGTGTTTTGGGCTCATTTTGTGTCCAAATCAACTTTCGTTTGTTTTACCGATATCATAGTTGAATTCCAGGTCGATAAAAAAAATTTGAAAAACAAAATTCATTTTTCTTTTGGAAAAAAATGGGTCCAAATTTTAGAGAAAAGAAGAAGAAAAAATATTTTATCATCTCGAAAATTTACTGGCAAACTTCAATTCCTATTGTTTCAAATTCCAATTTTTGTCGGGTCCAATTCCAATTTAAGAACCACTTTCTTGAATTAAAATTATTTCCCACCCAAATTATCCAGTTCTTCCTTAAGTCTTTAAGGTCACAAATCTTACTTGGTTTGAATTCTATGAGAATAACTCCTGGTTGAGTTTGAATTGTTCTTTGAAGGACTTGGTTGAAAGCTTGAGCGATAAAAGACAGAGATGTGAGATCAATAGAGGGTAAAAGTCAATTGAGCGATACATGAGTAAACAATTATGAGGCATAAATTAATTTTTGAAAAAAAGGATGTTGGATAGGAAAAGATCAACATCAAGCAGATGTAACAATCAATCCAACAAGTCGGATGAGGTGAATAGACGACTCGAAAAATTGTGTGAGGATATAAATGATAGAATGGATAGACTTGAACGAAGGAGTATACATCTTATTGGAGATGGTGTTAATAGGAGGAGTAGGTGTAAAAGGGAGATTAGAGAGCATCGTAGAGAATGTAATGGAGTTGAGAAACTGGTAGTGGAGGAAACTTGTGTGGTGATGCTTGATCTCCATACGTCTATCAACGTGGTTGATGTTGAGCAGCTATGGGAGACGATCTTTCAAACTAGATGTCATGTCAACAGCAAGGTATGTAGTTTGATTATTGATGGAAGTAGTTGTATTAATATCGTTAGTGCTATGCTTGTCGAGAAACTT
>CAIGRN010167488.1:0-12392 GCA_903798345.1 Fraxinus anomala | reverse complement strand
TCGAAAAACCATGTCCAAGATCTATTGTTCTCACTATCTCCAACTCCAAATGAGAGAATAAAAATGCTGTTATTTGCATCATGTGTACATCCTGTGAATAGAGTACCACTATAGTGTCCGTTCAAGTAGGTGTCATCCACCACAATCACAGCTCTGCTATGCTTCCAACCTTGAATTGATGCACTAAGGGCCATTATCAATCTCCAATCATGTGACCGTTCCAGGATCTCTCTATTGAAGCATGTAAAAGTAGCTAGGTATCTTACCGAATGACTCAGTCAGATCACCCCTAATGATTTTTAAAGTTTACTTACGAAATCTCCAAGCTTTAGAATAGTTCATCGAGACACCATACGTATGAAACATGTCACAACATATATCATTTGGAGTGTATGTAGTATGTGACGATGTGTATTTGTATTTGATGCTAGATGAAACAACGGAACTGGATAATTGCCTGTGAGTCCCCAATATTATGTTCGAGCCAGGTGTGTGACCATTAGTAACCTTCATAATCTTAAATATACATGACTTACCCCACTTTGAAGATATGCACATCCAAGTACACATATCATGTAAACACTTAACTACGTACTCTTTCTTGTCCGATCGAACAACCATAAATTCGAACGTGTTCTGTATCGCAAACAAAGAAAGACTCAATTTGAGAATATTCTTATCACGGAAGAGCCTTCCTTCCTCTACTCCTCTAGGATCGGCGATAGTTACAATTGTGACTTCCTGTTCAAATATGTGACGTGTTGGTTCGATACTTGCATCGCATATGTCTGAAATCACATTCTGTAGTGAAAAATCTTTGGTAGCATGTACGCAAGTTGGAATTGTAATAGATTGTTGCTCAATTTCGGTAACATCAATGCTTAACGGATATTTAGAAGGGTCACGATCTATACTCTTTAGAGTAATATACGATAGTACATTACTGTCACTTCTTATTCTCACCAGCGGCAAATCATGATTCAGTACACACTGTATTGTGACGGCTACCTTTGTGTGATCTAAATTGAAATTGGTCATTACGGTATACACAAGCTTAGAATAAATGTAATTACGATCCAGCAAAACCACCAATAACTAGGATCCATTCAGCAAACATACATGCATATACATCATATCTGCAATTTTAAATGTATTAGGTCAGTAGAAAAAATGAATTCATGCAGGTCATATATGCAGTTCGGGTCACAGTACGAGATCATGCATGTTACAGATTTACGTCCGACATTCTGTATGTGCTATCACCATAATCAAAGTCACAGATTTTATTGATTATGCGTAGATATATTATCAATTCACATCACAAAATTATGAAAACATAATAGAATCGTAAAAGTTGATCAGATAGCATAACATACCAATGGCAATGGCAATGGGTATTCTTAGTGCCGACAATGGAAACGTTTGTTTTCAATTTTTAGCCACAGATTAGAGCCTTCAATTAGAATTTCAACCTAATCGAAAACTGCGTACAGAAATTGAACTATGACTGGAGATGAAAACCTTCGATTTTTTATCGAAAATCTCGTTTATAGTGCCGTCAATTGTCAACATACTGGAACTCTGTGATCGGAGATGACGACCTTCGATTTGTGACCGGAAATCTCGTTTGTACTACCGTCAATTTGGTCAACATGATGGAACTCCGTCGGGGCTGGAGCTAAATTTGTATTTTAGGGAGGTGATTTGGTATTTTAAGGAGTCCTAACTGCACGCTTAATTTAAGGAATGTAATTTAACAGAATAATTGTGAAATATAATTAATTAATTAACGCAAAACCTGATTTTTGCAATTTTAAAACTTGATGCCTAAATATTGATTTGGTGATAGGTAATACATGATCCATGAATTTTTCCCAATTAATAAACCCAATAGTAAGGAAATCGAGAACTCTTGTACTGACTACAGAAGAACTCAAAACAAGGTTGTTAGGATAGTATGTAATATTTATTTCCTAGATTTTCATAGGGTGATGACAAATTGAACCACATTCTTTAGTTGAAGACTTTTTTTTTTTTTTTGGTTTGATTTGATTCATTTTCTTTCCATTCTTATCAGTTTATAATAGAAATTTTCTATTTGAATTGTTTTCTTCTTCTTCTTCTTTTTTTTTCTTTTATTAGGCCTGTCAAGAACAAGTAGGAGTAGGGTTTTCATTGTAGAGGCAGACTATTGGATTGGTATTGATTTCCTTCTCCAAATTCTCTCTTTCTTTGTTCCTCCCTCGTATTATTCTGTTCTTGCTTCTCACATTCTTGGTTTCTGCATACTGTGCCGCATTAAGGATCTGGAAGAAAGATCCTCCTCGACTGAACACCTCTGTTGATGTTATGTTAAATAGAAAGATCATTTTCACTAGTATGGATGTTTTGGTGTGGTTCTTATTCTATTGAACCATGAAAGTAATGTTGCATTGACGAATATAATTGGTCAGTTAATTATATGGCAAAGATTATTGGCAGAAAAATTTATGGGGACTCGCGTCTCCTTTTTTGTTCTGCAATAAATACCACAAAAGGCAGCGGAAAACTCAGATGAATGACAGTAAAAACATTTCCTTCTCTAGGTGCCTTGATTAATAAGTGATCTAGAATTTCACTTTGAAACTATTTTATCTTTCTCTATATTATTAAGGAGCCTATTGGTTGATGAAGTGACTTAATGTTATGATTCATCGATTTGGTGTCATAGGATATTCTCTTCATGGCTTGGGTGAAGATTTGACTTTGATTGGTGACATTGGGTGTGGTGGAATAGCACATAAAATTTGGGGAGAGATTGAGAGCCTGGGAATTGGGTTATTTTTGCTACTGCAACCCTTCCATGCCAAACAAGACGTGTATTATCCTCTTTGGAGTCACAAACAACTTTGATCAACACAATGCTTGTCTGGATTGGAGTTTTCCTAAGATCTGATTGAATACATAATATTGTTCAATTGTTATCACCGTTCTTCTAATTTGGGATGCACTAGGGGCATATCAGTGACCATCCACTGCATGATTTCTTCTATATCTTTTTTCCTGCTTACTGTGCAACAAGTTGATGTCCCTAGTTACCCTTGTGGGAGCTGTGATGATGAAGTGTACCATATGTGCTTAGCTATTTTTCATCGATCCTTCTAGAAAACAAAATGTATATTCCTCACACTTATTCACTTCCCTATCAATGAACTATTTGTGTTAAAATTCAATATATCATTATATTCAGAAATTTGATGAATTTTCCACTGAAAAGGTTTCTCTTATAGGATACTCTGGTCACAAAGTGGAAAAATCAGCCTAATGCATCATAATCCACTTTGGCTATACATCAAGGTGCACGTGTCAAATAACTTTTGAACAGTGGTAGAGGCTTGTCTCTCATAATTCACTCTGGAGCACGCTTACATTTTCACAGATTAGTAGCATTCAAAGTAGTTGGGAGAATATGATTTGCCTCATAATAATTCTCTGTATTCCATTTCCGTAGATATATACTAGAGTTGTAACTGTTACAATGTAGTAGTAAGCTCACTATCTTCGCAGCCAATAAAAAAGCTCCAAGATTAGAACTAATAAAACATGCTTATGGTAACTATAAACTGTAAATAAGATAAGAAACTAGAGGATGTGAAATGTCTTGCTACATGTGTTGATGGTCTGTGACGTATTAGTGGACTGTGTCTTCAGTTAGTTTGGACCTATTTTACTCTCTAACATCAAACGAGAGGGTGGTTCTACAACCCCGACTTTGCCTTTGAAATTGTAATGACCCCACCTTGTGTCCAAGTCGTTAACTTATATACTGTTCGCTATGGGAGAGTATCTAGCCTTCTTACCCTCACAGATTTCTATCGATTTCTCAGAATTTGAACACGTGACATTCCCTTAAGAGAGAATTAAGTTGAACCATGTTATTGCCCAATTGGAAAATTGGGATGGAATTAAGTAAACTTCTTTATATGTGAAGGATAAGTTAGGAAAATTCCTTCCTAAGTAAGAAAACTACTATAGATATACATAATATACATAATTATGATTGATTGATTAAATTGTATGATATCAGAGTGGGTCTACGTTTCTACACACCTAAATAAAAAGAATCTTTACATGTTACTGTTCATGTTGAAATTTTAAAGGTCGAATTTATGATTACGTTAATTTTTTTTAAAGGCAAACTTAATGTTTCTTAGACCACCACTACGTGATGTCAAGTTCCAAGCTTTGATTTCCTCGAATCACGTAAAAAAATCATGCATGTTATATTTATTAGCTTTTAAATGTCTTGCTAAGTGTTAAGAATTAATGTGAAAAGTATGATTAAATAAGTATGTAGTATTTACCATGTTAACTATCTTATTATGTGAATTAACAATTATGAAGTTTCATGATAATATCAACGAACAAATTATGCTACGACTTATGATTTTATGAATACTTGTTAATTACAAAAAACTCATTATGGATATTGCAAGTTATATGAGAGATAATTTTATGATGTTATATGACTTTAGCCTAGTGACTACGTATCGACCTATAAGAACAGTGGACCTTAAAAAATCTCTCGATTAATAATAGACTTTAATTAGGAAAATTATAACTCTAAATATTTTCATTCCTAATTATTGTTTGAGTTTTCTTAATTTGTGTATTCGCAAAACTAAAACGTTTTATCAAAAACACTTAAACTGTCTAAGAAAATCTTGAAATTTAAGTGGTTCACTATTTCCTCCTCACTTGGAAGCCACTCAGTTCAACGTTATTCAAACCAATAAAACGAAAACAACATTACAAACTCACTACAAATTTAAGAAAATTCTCGTTTTTAGAAACTTTATTTCCAAAAACTTTTAAGAAAAATCTATTTTAGAAACCTCTATTTCAAGAATTCCTATATTATGAAACTAATACTTTTAGAAACCTCAATTTCAGTAAACATCCATTTTGAGAAGCTTCTATTTTGAGAAAATGATATCTTATGAAATTTCTATTTTAGAAACTTATATTTCAAAAAAAAATTCATTTTTAGAAACTTCTATTTTGCAAATATTCCCAACTGTTTGAAGATAACAGTTAAGATAATTTTCGAGGATGAAAATTTATTTTAAGAGGGGTACATTATAATATCTCCAAAAAATTTTGTAGTCGTTAATTATGAAAATTAGGACCTTAGTGCAAGAGGATGAAAGTTAGGGGGTCAAATTGCATATAGTCCAATAGTTGAGGGATTACAAGTGCAATATACCAAAACTGGAAAGAATAGTGTTATGCATTAAAATAATAGAATAAAAAGCAGTTAATTTCAATTAATTTCAAGAAATAATTTTGAAAATGAATATACTTTACTGATGAATAGTGAACAGTAATTTTGACCTTTTGAACAATAGCTTTGACTCAAATAGTAACTTTACTAGTACAACCATGCATTGATACAATTTCTCTTGAAAAAGATCTTTAAAAAATCTAAGATTTTAAACAGGGGATATCTCACGGAGAGTACTTATTTTTTCGAAATTACACTCTACCTTTCTTCTTGAGGAATTTCTCTTTATATAGACGTCTTGAATTCTCTAAACTTGAAAAACTCTTCTAATTTGATGAAGAAATCTTGCAATGACAATTATGACTATCATCAACTTGCTTTTGAATCTTTGAAGGACGACTATCAAGTTATGTCTACCACTTGATGTCTGCTTTGAAACTTTAAAGGACAATTATTTCTCATTTTCTGACATTTTGAAAGACCACTTGAATTATTGTCTTTTCTTTTGAAGGATATACATTATTGGAATAAATTAATGGTCATCCACCAAATCATCTATGCCACAACAATCATCACCATTTTCTTGGGCATAGTCTTACTAGATGAACTTAAAGCTTTTGATGTATTTGAAACTAATTCTGCTAAAGAGGCAGCTTGTTGAGCTAATAGTGCAAATGATTCTGGATCTTTACATTGTGCCATCAAATTGCTTTTTCTGTTGGGAAATTGGTTTATTGTTCACAAATTTTTGAAGTTTTTTAGAGTTCTTTGTAACTTGAATTTCGCAACTTTTAATCAGGCTTGGACTACTTTTAGCAGGCATTAGTTTCAATAAACTTTTCCTGCAATTTGATATTGAGTCTCCTAATAATATGTTTCGGATGGTTGGAAAAGTTTACTGAAATTAATATGAAACTCAATACTCTCTGAAACATATTGTCAGGAGACTCAAGATCAAATGGTGGGAAAAATTATTGAAACTATTCTGCCCAAAAGCAGTCTAAGCTTAGATTGCAAGTAGCGAAATTCAAGTTACAAAGAACTCACAAAAAAACTTCAAAAATTCATGAACAACAAGCCCATTTCCTAACAAAAAAAAAGAGCAAGTCGATGGCCCGTGCCAAGATCCTAAAGAATTTGCATTATTAAATCAACAAGCTTCCTCTCTAGCAGAATTAGCTTTAAATACGTCAAAGGCTTCAAGTTCATCTGGTTCAGAAACTGAAGACTATGCTCAAGAAAATGGTGATGATTGTTAGGGCATAGATGATTTAGTGGATGACCAGTAATTTAATCCATTAATGTATGTCCTTAAAAAAAAAAAAAACAATAATTCAAGTGGTCTTTCAAAACATTAGAAAAAGAGAAATAATTGTCATTTAAAAGTTCAAATTAGACAACAAGTGGTAGATAGAACTCATAGATATCCTTCAAAGCAATCTATTCAAAAGCAAGTGGCTTGCAGTCATAATTGTCCTTTCAGGATTCTTTCATCAAATTCGAAGAGCTTTTCAAGTCCGGAGAATTTATGACCTCTATATAAAGAGAAGCACCTCAAGAAGAAAGAAAGATTGTATTTTCGGAAAAATAAGAATTCTCTCTGTAATATTTCATCTATTTAAAACCTTGTATTTTTTTAGATCATTTTCAAGAGAAAATGTATCAATTCAAGATGGAACTAGTAAAGTTACTATTTGAGTCGAAATTATTGTTGACTCTTCATCAATAAAATATATATTCATTTTCAAAATTATTTCTTCAAATTAATTGAAATTAACTGCTTTTTATTCTACTATTTTAATGCATAGCACTATTCTTTCTTGTTGTGCCTCTATTTTGGTACTTGAAGAAATAATTTTGAATATGTACTTTGTTGATGAATAGTAAACAATAATATAATTATGATTGATAAATTTAGTTGTATTATTATTATAATTATGTGTGTCCATATATTTATAATTATGATTGTTGAGTTAAATTATAGTATTACTATAATTAAGTACGTCTATTTATATATAATATATATAATTATGGTTGACTGATTTCAAATATAGTATTACTACAATTACGCACATCTATATATGTATAATTATGGTTGATTTATTTAAATTATATGATTACTATAATTATGTACATCTATATATGTATATGTATAATTATAATTGTCCCACATTACGCACAGAGTTCATAAATGGTTGTTAGAAGTCAAGTTCTTCCGTACATGTTCTATCAAATTCTATTCAAATTTACGAGGTAAATATAGTCATACGAATATACGAAAATAGTCTTTCATACTTTAAATTACGAAATCCAATTTATGAATACAATAGGGGTCATATAAGTATAAATTCAAGGGACCAACGTTCAGTAGCGCTACGCACGAGAATTATAGCCACGAAGTTTGGTTCTTAATTTTTGTGTCTCCCTATGTATATTATGATTATATGCGAGAATTGTGGCCACCTAGGTTCGATTTGTAATCCCCATATTTCCTTATGTGCGTTAAGAATTTCTAAATTTTAAATTGGATTACGATTTATGTGGCTCACTTATTGGAATTTTATTTCATTGTTTATGATTTCCCCCCTTTTAGATAATTAACGTTCAAAGCATTGGAGTTTGGAACTAGACACTAGTGGTATAATAAAGAAAAGATGATTTATGAATTTTGAACTATAAATTCTACAAAGGGTAATTTTGGGTCATTATCCAGTAGTTGAAATGTGAAAATGAAAGCGGTTTGGTAAGACAATCCGCAATTTGAACACAAGAGGGTATATGTTGTACTTCAAGTTGTTTGTGTCGTACTTTATCTCTAACAAAATGCAACTCAATTTCAATGTATTTGATATACTAACTTGGTGTGGCTAAGGCTTGATAGGAAAGACACACTAATAGGAAAAAGTAAGTAAATAGAAAGATAACTTATATTTCTTAACTTCAAAACTTACACATTTGACTTGACTTATTACAAAATGGAGGGACTCTATCCATTTATATAGAGTTTACGTGAAATTTCTAGACCACACATTATCCTAGAAACTTCTAGTCCACGTATTTTCATGAGGCTTATAGACCACATATTTGGACTAGATATTTTTCTAGAATATTCTAGATAGAATTTCTAGAACGACATAATCTACTTGACATAATACCACATGTTTTACTTAGATATTTTCATGAATCTTTCTAGAAATGTTAGACTTTGTTGGACATTTTAATTGAATTGGGCCTATGAGCAAAAATTCTTAACCCCATATTACTTACTACAAAATCAAGTTTACTTCCCAACATTCCCCTTAAACTTGATTTGCTACTCCAAGTAAAGTTCTTAGCTTGAGGAACACATCATACTTGAGTGGCTTAGTGAGAATGTCGGCGATCTCTCTTGAGAGGTTACAAACTTTGTAACGCCCCGAAATTTTTAAATAAAATATTTATTTGTTTTTATATTTTAACTGAGAACTAAAATGAAACAGTTATTTTTTAAAATTTTCATTTTATTTAGGGTCATATAATTAGAGTTTGATCGAACAAGTTTTTACATATTGACATTAGGCTTGTTGGATAGCTCGTATTTAATCACGAATTTTTAGGCTCGAGAAAAAGTTGTTTTGGATAAGCACTCGTTAAATTAGACCCAATTGAAAGAAAATAAGGGTAAATAGATTTTAAATAGTTTATAATACTTTTCAATTTTTCTCTCCCTTTAATGTAACGTGATTAGATTAAAACCATTAGTTATTTTGATAAGTTTGACTTGATAGTGTACTTTTTCTACATATTAAAACTCATCATGATATTTGAGTGCAAACAAGATGCTGTCAAGTGTATGAAATTGGTTTAAATTGTATATTTAGTTGACACGTGTTGATGAAATATGGAAGGAGTAAATGTTGATTTGCATGGAATTTTGGGATAAAGTTTTCAAGTTATTGTCATCCAATATTTGTTGCTTTGAATACGTTTCTTCAATTATAGGTACACTAAGATTCAATTATTTTTACCCTCTATATACACATATATAGTCATTGTATTTTTCACACAAAACAAGAAGAGAGAGTAAAAGAGAGAGAAGAAGAGTAGGTGACTACCTTCACATTAAAGAGAGAGAAAAGGTGTTGAAAGTAAAAAAGTGCAATACATTTTTGTCAATAATAGGGTAAGATACCTTTGTGCAAGTTAATGTTTCCGTATACTTTTATGTTCAATGATTTATGCATTAATTGCTAGTGGATCTTCGGGTTCGACATAACGAAATGTGAAATACTTCGGGAATTCAAAATGAAAAATGATGGGTATCTTGCTTAATCATCGGTATACTCCATAAAGAGAAATGTGGTATTAATTGTCTATGTTATTGTTATATAATTGCGTATGGGAACTACATGCATCTTGCTGGGTATTTTTAAATACTCATTCTTATTATAATTTTTCAGGTTAGTTCGGATCGATTGGAACTGTGACGAAATGGTGCAACGGACTGTCGAGGGATTTCGACGTGCGAAAAGACTAAGTTTTACTGCCTTTAGATTTACTAGTTTAATTTGTTCAAATATTATTATTGAATTAGTTAGTTGAGAATGTAATTTTTTTAAAGATATGATTTAATGATTAAATTTAAGTTTATAAATGTTCCAATATTTTGTTTATTAAAAAATTTTATATTTTATCGTTCCGTAAAGAATTGAAATCTTGATAACACTCCAGTGTTTTGTAAAAAATTGGGGTGTTACATTTTGGTATCAGACCAAATGTTTTACTTTCTTGTATATATATATCATGAACAGTAATACTGTTCACATGAACAGTTCGTGTCAATGTTCACGTATACAGTGACAAAAGAAAAGGGTAAAATGTTTTTTATTTATTTTTTTTTTTATTTTGAAAGATAAATGTTGGTTTAAATAAATTTTGAATAATAATAGTATAGAATTTAAATTGTTATGGTTTAATGCTCAAAGTTTAAGTTTTACACGTGATAATTTTTTTTGTGTTTTGCTTTAGCCCTTGATGATGTTTTAAGAATTTACCAATCTGAAAATGTACATTTTAAGAGATTTCATGTTAGATTTATTGTTATAATTTTATTGATTTACGTAATTGTAAAATTAAAAAGTTTTGTCAAAAGACCTAAACTGTCTAAAAAGAGTTTGGGATTTAAGCAGTCCATTGTGACCCCCTTCTCATGTGGAAGCCTTTTGATTGCGCATTATTCAAATTAATGAGATAAAATACAATATTTCAAACCTTTCAAAAAAAAAATTTAAATCTATTTTTTTAGAAACTTCTATTTTGAGAAAATCATATTTTTGGAGATTACAAAAACAAATGTAGCACTTTTAATAAACATTAGGAGTTTATGGACAATGTAAAATTTTTAAAGTTTTAAACATGTAATGAGATTAAGAATTCTTGGCACGTTGCGTCCACTACTCGATCATCTCCAATTGATCCAAGGTATGAAAAGAAATGTTATTCTTTTAGCATATTTATGAGTCATCTTGTTTTATATTATAAGATGCATAATCATGTTTATTTCATATATTTTATTAGTTGTTAAAATTTTCACAAATTTATATGAGTATTATCAATGCAAACATGGAATGAAATAATATGGTCACTGAAAGATCAAGCATAATTGAAGCTATACTTGTCACATGATTAGGACTTGGAAATTAACTAGGGTGATTGGAAATAGCCCCATACACCTACAACGTGCTCAAATTGCTATCGAAAGATACATAAATTACAAAGTGAGATGAGAGCGAACATTTGTTGAACATGTTGAAAATTTCATTTCTAAGTGAGAGCAAGTTAGATCGTTCGGATATAATGAGGGGACAATCATGTCGATATACCATCTTATAAATACTATGCGACCTCAATGGAAAGATGTGGCTTACTTCGTAAGATATATGGATTATGGGCTATATTTGCAAGAAGATTGGGACATGATTGATTTTTAGGGATACTGTGAAGACATCATAATCTTGTGGAACCACAGACAACAAGAACTAGCGCCAGAGCCTGAACCAGAACTAGAGCCAAAGGAAGAGCCTGAACAGGACCTAGATGAAGATCCGAGGACCCAGAGGAGGAAATTGAACTAGAGCTGGAAGACCTTGAGCAAAAACTCGAGCCACAAAATTTCATTGATTTGGTTACGGATTCTGAGCCCGAGTCATGCATTACGTTGGATGATGAGACTCCACCAAAAGAAGATTTTTAGGACTCATAGATATTAGAAGTAGATGTTATTTACTTAAATAGGGAAAGTTTATTCATTTATCTAGTTAATTGATATTTAGTTATATATTTAAAAAAAATACTATATGTAAAGAATTGGAATTTTTTTTTAGCTTTCGCTATTATAAATATCAATATTTTTTTTGTTATCAAATATTCGAAAATTAAAACTTTATTTGTGTTAAGAAAATGTCGAGACAACAACAAAACCAAGCAACAGTCATCAAGGATTTGTTGAAAGCTGTACAAGATTTGGGTATACAACAAACACAGGCTGGTCCCCATAATGTAAATGCTAACAACATCAGTTCAATATAGAACAATTTCGCCACTACAAACCCCCAACCTTCGATGGCAAGGCAGAACGCCTATAGTCAGGTTTTACAAACTGCTCAGGCAATCTCAAATAGGTTAGAGATTGACCAAACTTCTCAGCAAGGGACCGAACCTTCACGAAAGAGGAAATGGAATGGGTCTAACGAAGAAAAATGAGAAGGACGGAACAAGAAAGTCAACTTCGGATCAAGTTTTGGACAAGTCATTTCGTCCTGTCCAAAGTGTAACAAGACACATAGGGGTGAATGTCTATGTGGGAGTAATATATGCTATCGATGCAGTAAGATATGTCATATTGATAAAGGTTGCCAAGTCCCTTCGAAGAAAAGTAATGAGCAAGAAAAGAAAGGGAAGGCTACAGTTTTTGCTTTAACTCGGGATGGGGCAACGGAGGACCCGAATGCAGGTAATTTCGAGGACGAAATTTCTTTAAGATGGGAGATTGTAATGCCCCAAAATTTTAGAATAAAGATTTATTTGTTTTTATATTTTAACTGAGAACTAAAATGAATCAGTTATTTTTTAAAATTTCCATTTTATTTAG
>CAIGRN010167487.1:0-12709 GCA_903798345.1 Fraxinus anomala | reverse complement strand
TTATACTCACTTATCCTTAGGTGTGATATCCGTGATATATATTGTGCACTACTGATTTACGTATGAGGAAATTGTGAGTTGAACCTTGATTTTCAAGAACTCTACCTAGAAGTGACTATTGAAGTGATTTTAAAGATGATGAATCATTTTTTTTTTTTTTTGCATCTGGTTTATCATTTCTATTAATTTTCTTTGTATGTATAACCTAAGTTATTAACTTCAAATGCCTCATTAAATTTGAAGACGAGATGTTTGAACTATTGTATGCAACTTCAAAGTGTATTATGAACAAGTTAGTGATATGATCTCAACCCACTTCCATGCTGATATTGATAAGTTCAAACAACAAATGATCAAACGCCAGCTTAAGACGATCTCAAAGCCATACAGAGATCTTCGTTTAAGCTATTGCTCATATTTTCTTAATATAAATCTATCGATTTTGTCATTTATTGTGCATTTTATCAATTAGAAAACTCGTTTTATACACCATTAAGTTGTGTTGTATTGCATGTCTCATGCTACTCATCCAACGCTCTTAGGGATACTGTGGATTCATTCCAATTTGTACGAGTTTAACAGCTGTATCCAGCATACTTGAAGCTTGCTTGTACAGATACTGCTGACTTGCCCACAAGGTGCTTAAATGATACAAAATTTGATTGGATACATGAATATAAGGAATACAAAACATAATATTAATACAAGATAAATACAAATAATTTCAATATATGTCTATTTAAAAAAAAAAAAAATTGTTACATGTGCCTCAACAAATCACTTGCAAAACCAGTCAATCTCTAATTGTGAAAACAATACAGTAGGAATCTAACACCTTGTACATTAACTAAAGGTGCTTTACTTTTCTTCTCAAATTTTTGGGCATTAGCCTTGGCTTCCGATTTCTCAAGGGAAGCAATAGTTTCTACTACCTATTCCTTATCCTCATTGACCACCTTTACAGCTTCTGCTGGTTTCTCCCCCTCTTCTGGCTTGCCCTCGATCAAAACAAGTTTTTTAAGAACTGGTTTTGTCTCAATTGCTGGGGTTACTTCCTCATTTCTCATGGCCTTTGGAGCAGCTTGAGACATGCAATACAACATAATTCTTATTTTACAGCAGAACCCTATCTCTAAAGTTCTTGTCTGAATCTAGTTTTGGGTCGTTAGGCGTCGACATCTAGAAGTATGGTAGTATCATTTGCTTTGTTGGATATATGATGAATTATCAACGTCAATTCTATTATTTATTTTAACTTCATTTTTGTTCATTTGTGTATATTTCGTTGGAACTTCCAAGTTTCTTATTGAAGAAGTTTCACTTCTATCTTTAAAAATTTACAAATACTCTTTAGGAGAAATTCTAATATGAGCTCCTAGACAGTTGCTGCAATTTAGGCTAAAATCATTAAAATAAATATATTCACGAAATGTTTAAAGGCTACCGTATGTTATTTCTATTCTTCTTCTGCATGATGTAATTTTTACTATCATTTTTGCCATTTATTCACTTCCCCTGCTTTTTATGACTTCTATTTTCTCTATGGTAATATGCATATAGCTCTTGTGATTGTTCTGAATACAAGCACTTTGATATGTTTTTATGTAATGGAATTGATGATCCCAATATTGGTGGAGCTCGAACACGGTACTCGAGGAGTACTTTTTCCAATTTGGCTTCAACCCCTCATGACCTCCTCAGCCATATCTCTTCGGGATTGTCTATTCTTGGCCACTAGGCCTTCCTCGAGACCATGACTAAACCTCGTGCCGTGTAGCCCTCAACTTATTAGGACTCTCCCTTGTATCAAGGCTTATCCAAGCCTAAGAGAGAGAGAGAGAGAGAGTGATGATGTTAATATATTATCTCATCGTGAAGTGATTTTACCATCGGAGTCTCATCCTTATCCAAATATATGGATGATACAAAACCAATTAAGTTACAACTTCCAGTCATGGTAGAACTCCTAGAGATTTCAACATTATAATCTTAAGAAATGCACTACCTACTTCTATAAATACATCATTCCAATTTATTATTAAGGTACATTTTACATAATTTTCAGCACATATTTCTTAGCAAATTCTCTCTCTCACTTAAGCATGAGAGGGGCGACGAGGACACACCTCGTCGCCTTTGTTTCAGGTACCGAAAGATCTCGTTCGTGCTCATTCTCAGTCGTCAAGATCAAAAATCAACATGTACGATTTTTGGTAGCAACATAGGCGCCAACTGTGGGAAGTGCTTCCAAAATCCATGATTAACACACGTTCAGATCTTCCTCCAACGAGTTTTTCCCCACCAAACCCACTACCTATTGCTGATCCCCAAGCTCATCAAGAAGAATCATCTGCAATTCCAACAGCCCAACCACAAGTGGTCAATCCGAGTGCTTTCGAATAACTTCGTCAACAAGTTGTAGCTCTGACTCAATTACTAAGCCAAAGGAATACCCATCCAGTACAGGAGCCTCCGCCGACACCGACAGAAGGACAACTAGAAATTTTCATGACCGATGCCTGACCTTGATATGCTTACAAAGTTCATGATAATGATGGATTCGAGGCCTCAAGTATACCCCCAGTGGCCTCGACATCGAGGTTGGTCACCATGGACTCAAGCGAACTGGCCAAGATCTTACAGGATGTAATCACTGCTGGATTGCAAAAGAACACCCAAGGGATAACAAAATTTACCCCAAACACCCCTTTTACACCTAAAGTACTCTCCTATCCACTGTAGACAGATTTAAACTTCCTCGCATGAAGGAGTATGATGGAACAATTAACCCTATCAACCATCTCAACGTATATACAGACGTTATAAACTTACAGGTGGCATCGAATCCTGTGATGTGTAAAGCTTTTTCACAAACTTTGACCAACGCTGCCAGGGATTGGTTCTATACCTTGGAACCCTATTCTATTGCCTCATTCTCTGACTTGGCCAACAAGTTTTCTACATTCTTCGCCAGTAGCAAACACATCAAGAAGACAGCCACATCCATCATGCAGCTCAGGCAAGGACTGAATGAATTACAGTGTAACTTAACGACAAGGTTTAATAAGGAAAGACTTCAGATACTCGACCTTCACATAACAGCAACAATCTCTGCCCTCACATATGCTATAAGATGTGAAGCCTTCGAAATCGTCGAAGTCTGTGATCGAGCTACTTACCCGAGCAGAAAAATACATTAATATAGAAGAAACATTGAACCCGAGAAGGAATCATTACCCGACCTCAGAGAAACCCTAACACAAAAGGCAATATGATTTTAATCATCGTTCGAAAGTTAACAGGAGCAAGAAGAGGCAGGAGATGTAGTCGACATCACTAACTCATCTAAACACTTTCAGGTCCAACATTCTTATTGAGATCAAGGATATGAATGAGCTTAAATGGCCTTCAGGGATGCAATCCCCTCCTGATACTCGAGAAAGGAGCAAGTATTATGATTACCATCGGGATCATGGACATACAACGGAGAACTGCAAAGCCTTCCAGCGCGAGATTGAGGCTCTAATAAAAAGGAGATTTTTAAGTTCATACGTTAGTCATAACAAGTACCCGAGGAACGATCGAGAGAAGGAAAAAGGTCCGAAAGGAAGAAGGAATAACAAGCCAACGGCAAAAACCATTAACATTATTGTTAGGGGAATAGCATCGGGAGGAGACTCAAATAGTAGGAGTAAGTAGTATGCCATGCAGTATAGCCCGAGCTTGAGAATGATGCTTGGAGACATGGAAGAAATCAAATTCGGGTCACAAGATTTGGAATGCTTATCACATCCACACGATGATGCCTTGGTCATATCAGCGATCATAGCCAATTTTGAGGTGAAAAAGATTTTGGTTGATGATGGGAGCGCGGCCAACATACTCTCTCATGAGCCATACTCTAAGATAGGGATTTTACCCGAGTAGCTCAAAGTCGTTAAAACCACACTTCAAGGATTTGGAGGTGGTACGATCATTCTAGAGGGAGTTATCAATCTTCCACTTACATTGGGATCGAATCAAAAGTAGGTTACAGAAATAACCTCATTCCAAGTAGTTCGTGCTTCAATGGCCTATAATGCCATTTTGGGAAGGCCATTACTTAACAAGATTAGAGTTATTATTTCTACTTTCCACCTTGCTATGAAGTTTCCTATGAGTAATGGTGTGGGGGTAGTGCGTGGATACCAATCAGCTGCCATGCAATGTTATATTACAAGCGTTCAGGGAATAAGTTCCAACGCCATGCAAATCTCGTCATCCACGTCCTAATCCGAGCCCGACCTTAGGGGTAGACTAGCTCCAGTAGAAGAATTGGTAGAGGTCGAGCTCGAGCACGATAAGAAGGTGACGATTGGTCGAGATCTTGATGCCACCCTCATGCCCATGCTCATAAGTTGTTTATCCTGCAATATTGATGTGTTTGCATGGGATGTGGAAGATATGCCCGGGATAGACCCACACGTTGCAGTCCATAAACTCAATCTTAAACTAGGGGCAAAGCTGATCAAACAAAGAAAGAGGTAGTTCGCACTAGAACGTCGTGAGGTCATACATGAGGAGATTGATAAGTTTATCAGTGCTAGGTTTATTTGGGAAGTTCAGTACCCTGACTGGCTCATCAACATCGTACTCGTCAAGAAGGCCAATGGTAAATGGAGAGCGTGTATCGACTTTACACATCTTAACAAGGCATGTATAAAGGACAGTTATCCCCTACCTCGAATCGATAACCTCGTGGACAGCATGTTGGGCCACAAATTATGCAGCTTTCTTGATGCATTTTTTGGTTGTCATCAGATTCTTATGACTGAGGAGGATCAAGAAAAAACATCATTTATGGCTGACTCGGCCATATATTGTTATAGGGTCATGCCATTCGGATTGAATAATGCAGGAGCAATTTATCAGAGACTTATCAACAAAATATTTGCTAGGATGATTGAGAAAAACATTAAGGCTTATGTGGATGACATGGTAATCAAGAGCAAATGGCGGATCAACACATTGCAGATCTTGAGAAAGTATTTTCCATTTTTCGAGAATATAACATGAAATTAAATTCGGTAAAATGCGCCTTTGGAGTAGCCTTGGGCAAATTTTTGGGCTTCAGGATCATGCACGAGAAAATTGAAGCCAATCAAGAAAAATACATGCACTGACATCCATGGAGTCCTCTAGGAACAAGAAAGAGGTGCAAAAACTGATGGGCCGGGTGGCAACCTTGAACAGGTTTTTGTCTCGTGCAACGGATAGATGCTTCTAAGGAAAAATCATAAATTTTAATGGAATGAGGATTCTGAGAAGGCTTTCCAGGAGCTTAAGCAAAAATTAGCAACCCCACCAGCTCTCACGAGGCCAGAACCTAAAGATACTCTATTTTTATACTTGGTAGTCTCTCAAAATATAGTGAGCGACGTATTGGTGAAAGAGGTCAACAAAGCTCAATAACCAATCTACTACGTGAGTAAGATATTACTTGATGTGGAGACCAGGTATACATTGGCAGAACAATTAGCTCTTGCCCTGGTGGTGGCAGCATGGAAGCTGCGACAATATTTTCAATCTCATCCAATTGTCATGCTCACTAATCAACCACTCAAACATATACTCCAGAAGCTCGACATGCCTGAGAGGCTATTGAAGTGGACTATTGAACTTGACGAATTCGATATTGAATTCAAGCCCCGACCCTCGATTAAAGCACATGCCTTAGCCGACTTCATAACAGAACTCACCCCAAGGCCTCGGGGGCTAGCATACAACCCGAACATTGATGCCATGGACATATAGGAGATATTTGTAGATGGAGCATCGAAATCCTCGGGCTCGGGTACATCTGTCATAATCATCAGCCCAGATAGACAATGTGCACTCCGATTTGAATTTGACGCTACAAACAACGAATCAAAGTACAAAGCAGTTATAATTGCGCAAGAGCTTGCCAACTCAGCATATAAAACTTTTCAGGGATTTGCAACTAGTTGTCGATCAGATTAAGGGGACTTTGGAAAGAAAGGATAAAAAGATGAGCCTATACTGCCTGAGAGTTTATGATCTTCAAAGGCGATTCAGAAGTTGTGAAATTATAAAAAAATTTCGAACCGAAAACTGTAAGGCGGATGCCTTGTCCAGACTCATCTTCATGGGAATTGATGGTCTTGAT
The DNA here is from genome assembly GCA_903798345.1 of Fraxinus anomala. NCBI lineage: Eukaryota > Viridiplantae > Streptophyta > Magnoliopsida > Lamiales > Oleaceae > Fraxinus > Fraxinus anomala. Next base: position 6,543 of record CAIGRN010167487.1, on the reverse strand, counting down.
AGAACAGTTCACGTCAAATTTGTAACAGAGCCGAGTATAAGTCAAGGACCCTCTGTCATGGATATTGAGCATGAGCTGTGTTGGATAGACCTAATAGTTGATTTTATAATTAATGAGAATTTACTATATGATCCGCTGTTGGTAAGAAGCATTCGAGCTAATAGACCACGATATTGCATGATCAATGGAGTTTTATTTCGTCGAACTTTTACTCTTCCTTACCTTCGATACCTCAAACCTTCAGAAACAGCACAAGCCCTAGCGGAAGTCCATGAAGATGTGTGTGGGAATCATCAAGGAGCTCGGCCTCTAGCCTTCAAACTTATACGATATAGATATTACTGGCCAACCATGAAGATGGATGTTGTGAACTACGCTAAGAGATGTGACAAGTGTCAAATGTTCGGCAACGTCATTCATTCTCCAACCGAGGACCTCATCCCCATTCATTATGTAGCCCTATTTGAGCAATGGGGCGTAAACATCCTCAGTCCTTTCCCACTCGCCCGAGGACAATTGAAGTTCATAGTCATAATTGTAGAATATTTCACTAAATGGGCCGAGGCCGAGCCTCTAACCCCAATCTCGGAACCAAAGATGAGATCATTTGTCTGGAAGTCCATCATTTGTAGGTTCGGAATACCAAAGGTCCTCATAAACAACAACGGGAGAAAATTTGATAACTCACAGTTTAGAAGCTTTTGCACCAATTTAGGGATTGACCGCCGCCTGACATCGATTTCACATCCTCAAAGCAACGGACTAGCTAAGGTTACAAATCGAATTATCTTACAGGACCTTAGGACGAGGCTCGGGAAAGCTAGGAGAGCATGGCCATGAGCTGCCCTCTATACTTTGGACATATAGAACATTACACAAAACCACAACAACAGAAACCCCTTTCATGTTGGCATTTAGGGTAGAAGCTACACTTCCAGTTGAGACCAGACTACAAGTCACAAGAGACTTGAGCCCAGGTCCAGGGAGCACACAATAGAACACCTTGACCTCTTTGAAGAAGTAAGAGAACAAGCCTCAATAAAGGTTACATCTCACAAGAATAGGACAGCCAAGCACAAGCACTTCAACAGCAAGGTAAGATCTAGGAAGTTCAGGGTTGGAGATTTCCTGTTGAGGAGAGCTGAAGTAGTAGGACATGCCCCGAGCAAGCTATGAGCTATTTGGGAAGGACCCTTTGAAATCATAAGGCAGGTCCGCAAAGGAGAATACAACTTAAGAGACATCTCGGGAAGACCACTCTCTAGGCCTTGGAATAATGATAATCTGAAAATTTATTACAAATAGTTTATTTTACTTTCATAGTACTTTTCTTTTTACTTTTACTTCTCAGTTTGTCGAGCTTGCATACCCCGCGTCTTTTTACTTTTTAAGTGGTCTGACATGCGTGCCCACATTCGATAATTAGGAAAGAATAATTAGAGTCAGGATTTCATCCCAAATAAAATATTCTTAACCTCAAATGTTTTTCAAAGCCTTGCCACAGAGTAAGCGCCTCAAAGTCTTACCACCGAGCAAGCACCACAAAGCCTTGCCCCGTGCAAGCACCTCAAAAGCTGTCTACCAAACAAGCACTTCAAAGCTATTTTTCGTCCTTCAAGCACCATATCACGAAAACTCGAGATTGCAGGTCAACGAAATCGAAAAATTGCAACCTGTAGTTCCTCGGGATACTACAATGATCGGGAATATATATCGAACTTTCAACTGATTAAGAGTTTTAAACTCCTTGAGCTGGAGCGCTTAATTGTCCTCGAATTCATAACTTCTTAAATCGTTATATGATTGTTCGAGTTTTGTAATCCTCAAGCTCAAGTGCTTGATTGTCCTGGAGTTCCTCACTTCTTAAATCGTTATTTGATTGTTCGAGTTTCATAATCCTCGAGCTCAAGTGCTTAATTGTCCTCGAGATCCTAATTAGTTAAATCATTGATTATATGTTTGAATTTCATAATCATCGAGTACGAGTGCTTAATTGTCCTCGAGTTACTAAATTGTTAAATTATTATTTGATTATTCAAGTTTCATAAGGTCGAGCTCGAGCATTTAATTTTCCTCGAGTTTCTAACTAGTTAAATAATTGATTGAATGTCCCAAGTTTCATAATCATCAACCACGAGTGCTAAATTGTCCTCGAGTTCCTGGATTGTTAAGTCATTATTTGATTGTTCGAATTTCACAATCCTCGAGCTTATGATAACATCATAGAGTTCTGAAAAGTGACTCGAGCACAAGTACTATTGGAACATTAAACATTCAAAATATCAAAATGATATAGCAGTATCAAATGTGATCGAGCATTATACTTAGGGAAGGGGGACTGCTCAGACAATGTGCTTCAAAAAAGTAAAACAAATATTCAGGCCATGCTCGGCCAATGTACTTCAAAAACATAAAAGATGATTGAGGAGGGAAGGGAGTCCTAGTTTAAGTCATGACTCGAGGGCATGTCCATAGCATCCTCTTCCCCAACATCGGCTTCGTCCTCTATCATTGTCTCTTCGAAGGCTGACAGCTTGAGTACATCGATGACTTCAGGTACACCCTGTAGATGATCAGGTACGATGTTGGAAAGCTTGGCCCTGAAATATGCTTGAGATTGCTTGAACGCGTAATTGTAGGAGCCCAGTGCATAGTCTCCCTTAATCGCAGCAACTCCTCGGACTTTTTAAAGTCCTTGACAATTGTAACTTGAGCGTCGCAAGCTTGGATTCAAATTCTTTTATTTTTTGCTTGATTTTGAGCTTTGTATCTTCAGCTTCATCCTTCGCCACCCCAATCTTGACCCGAGCTTGCTGAAGTATAGCTTTGAGCTCAGATATCTTCGTCAGAGTTCAAAGCTCCAAGGCGTTTCTAAACTCGTTCAACTCTCAAGAATCAGCCTCATCCCTCAATGACATTCTCCGAGCAATGCTCAAGATCTGAAAGCACAAGCATTGTCAGTAACATAGATTGTCAATTATAGCTTATGCACAACCAACGTTAAGACATGTACCTTCAGTGCCAATGACTGAAGTGTCTTCACACCTTTCCCAAGCTCTAACCCATTGTCGACGAAGTCAGGTAGTAGGGTGTAGCTTTTCCCCTTACCCTGAGGAATATAGTTGACAACATTATCATCAAGGTCAACCACCATAGCTACTGCCTTTGTCGTGGTAACCGAGGTACAGGGGCTGGGCTCGATGATTTGAGCTCGCACTGGTTGGGAAGATGACTCGCCTGGCCCTCTTCTGACTTCGGGGACAGACTCTCGAGATCTATTTTTCCCTTTTTTCTGCCTGGGAGCCCTTGACTGGAGAGCCTTAGACTTCTGAAGTCACGTCTTCTGCAAAAATAAACAAGGCATTAGCTCGAGGGTTGGTCGAGATAGTTAAACAAAGACCAAAATATTGAACCCTACCCTCAAATCCTTTCATGTTTGCAAGATCGAGGATGTTATCCCCGAGCAAGTAATCGAGATCGTGACATCGAGGTCCTCCAAGCTCTGCCTCTCTTTTTCTAAAACTTCAAAATAAGCTTGTCCCTTGTTAAATCGAGCAATATCCGAAATAGTCCACCGAGGACCAAAATGGTGGTCGGGGTCCTATGGTTGAACAAAGAAATATTTATGCTTCTATCCCTTAAGGGAGCTCGACATCTTAGGGACCCTAAATCGTCATCGGGTCAACATATAAACAAAACAATTGTAGCCCAGCAACGACTTAAGCCCGAACACTAACTTAATGAGGTTGAGTTTGGGAGTTATCGACAGAAACCTACAAGCTATGAAAAATAAATTATCATCATCCATGTGTTGGGGACGAGCTGGCCAGGGCACATATAGTGCTCGACCAGGAATTCTATAAAAAAAGGGACGAAGAGGCCATCTCAATCCTTCTTTCAATGCCTCCCTAAAAATCACAAACTCCCCTTCCTGAGCGCTAAGTGCGCTATCCTCGGGCTTGTAAGTCCTAACATTGTACCCTGGCATTATCCTAAATTCCCTCGCTACAGATATAACACCGTGCTCTTTATACCAACCTTTAAGCTCAAGATACGTAAGGATCGACCTATTGTCAAATGGAATGGCTAGCATCTCGGGTATTGAACTGAAGGCCGACGAACTATCAGAAGACATCTCTAATAACTAAACTTAAAATTATCTAGGAGTTTTGAAGTCTTACCTTAAGAAAACAAAAAGCCCGAGGTTGTCCGAAGAGATTTGTAAATGAGAAATGTGACAAATGAAGTGGGGCCATATGGGTATTTATAGGATTTTGAAGAAAACCAAGGGTCTCTCAATCCTAGCCCTCCATCCTGCCACGTGGTAAACATCAATCCTCATAGGGCAATCATTGGCTTGAATATTGAGGCCACGTGTCACACTACCACAAACCCTAGGCTGAACAGCCCATTGTAAAGGCTGCTCAGTCTAACCTTAAAGGCTCTACATCCCATTTCAAAGGCCGAGCAACCCATTTCCAAGGCCGTCCAATCCAATTTAAAAGCCTGAGCAGCCATTTCTAAGGCTGTTTAGTTCGATTTTAAAAGGCTGAGCAGCCCATTTCCAAGGCTGCTTAGTCTAATTTAAAAGGCTGAGCAGCACATTTCCAAGGTATTCCAGTCCAATTTAAAAGGTTGAGCAGCCCATTTCAAAGGTTGCCCAGTCCAACCTAAAAGGATGTACAGTCCATTTCAAGGCTGAGCAGCCCGTTTCCAAGGCTGGTCAATCTAACTTCGAAGACTGATCATTCTCATACCCAGGTCTCCTTTCTACCCCTGAAGTTTGACGTTCTTATTATGATTATCATGTGCATCACATCCCAGAATCTCGAGCACGAGGAGATAGTATGGATGCACGGGGGCCACTGATGATCCCAATGTTGGTGGAGCTCGAGTACGGTACCCGATGAGTACTTTTTCCAATTTAGCTTCAACGCCTCATGACCTCATCAGCCATATCTTCTCGAGATTGTCTATTTTCGGCCACTAGGCCTTCCTCGAGACCATGACTAAACCTCGTGTCATGCAGCCCTCGACTTATTAGGACTCACCTTTGTATCAAGGCTTATCCAAGCCTAAGAGAAAGAGAGAGTCCTGCTGTTAATATGTTACCTCATCCTGAAAGGATTCTACCATTGGAGTCCCATCCTTTTCCAAACACATGGATGATACAAAACCAATTAAGTTACAATCAATTAAGTTACAACTTTCAATCATGGTAGAACTCCTAGGGATTTCAACATTGTAATCTTACTAGGAATGTATCACCTACATCTATAAATACATCATTTCGATTCATTATTAAGGTAAGTTTTACATAATTTTCAGCACATATTTCTTAGCAAATTCTCTCTCTGACTTAAGTATCGGAGGGACGACAAGGACACACCTCAATGCCTTTGTTTCAGGTACCGAAAGATCTCGTTCGTGCTCATTTTAAGTCGTTAAGCTCGGAAATTAATAAGTACGATTTTTGGTAGCATCAGGAATATTATTATAATTGAAACAATTTTTCCTATTTTTTTTCATAACCATGAGAAATGGTACATTAGAGAGGTCAACTTTCATATTGTTGTTTGAGACTAACTTTGAAATCAGACAAGTTAAGGTAGTTGTTTGTATAGTTTTTATCTGTAGAAATTGTTCAGCATGCTTTTTTTTTTTGTACTTAAGTGATTATTTTATTTTGGGGGTTACTCAATCTTTAGAAACTGCATGTATTATGCAATAGTTGTGATGGATTTCAAATTCTTGGATCTATCAAACATTCTTCTGATACAATAAACCTTGAAAATAGTTGTTAAGGCATAAGTTTCAAGGTGTTTAATGAAAAGCATTAGGCAGACCTCAAGACGTAAGCCTCATACAACTTTTTAAAACAATGGCTTTAGTTTTGTAAGTTACTGGTGATTTAAGAGCTCTATTAGGTTAAGTAGTTATGCATATGATGGTTCTTCTATTTTTCTTTTGGTAATACAGTCTATCTCCTCGGAAGCCATGGACGCTTTGTGACCTCATAATTGGAAAAGAAAGAACAGGCACTGAAGGCCCATGAAGAGATGGGGTTGACTGAAAAATCACACCAAGAAGAAAATACAACAGCCAAAGAAACTCGGGATGTAGAAGGCAAAGAGGAGAAGACTGATGGCAACGTAGTAAGAACATTTTCTGCTTATCAAATGGCTACTTCCTATTTACATCAAATCCTCGAAATTCATGGAAAATGAAAACTTGCCTGAAGAAATAGATGAAATTGAGAACAATATCGATATGATAAACCATAATGTAGTTTCATTAATGGCAACAACTGGTTTGGTGCTGCAAAGGAGAAAGTAAAGCAGGATGTTGCATATGATCTAAATTCGACTTATTTATCACCATGTGAATGGTTCGTATATGATGATTGACCGTTTGAAAACCCGCAAGTGAACGTGATCGTGATCAAGTAATATAGTAGTGTGTAGAGTGTCGAACGCACGAGAACTACGTATTCGATCAAGTTCAAATTAATAATAACATTAATCGAATAGCAAATATGATTTG